>FTLJ01000123.1:0-175530 GCA_900155495.1 Porogramme epimiltina | reverse complement strand
CGGCCCCCGAGCGTCCTCCCCCTCCCTCCCCCTCTCGCCCTCTCACTCCCTTTCATCCTTCGTCCTCCTACGCTCTAGGCCGGCGAGCCCACGACCCCCGCCGCTCAGCCCACCCATCCGCCGCCGGACGTCACGAGCACGACACCGCCCCGCCGCTCGTGGCCCGGCCCCGCGCGTGTACGGGACTCGAGCTCGCAGAGTGCCTGGCGACCACCCCCACGGACCAGTGCGAGGTACTTGCAGCAGACCCGACGTCCTCCACGCATTTTCACGACGCGGCTGGGAGGGCTCGGAGCGCAATCCGGCGCAGCACGTTGCTGGACCGCCTCCGTTGTCCCTGCGCGACGTAAGCTTCGACGGTCCGCCTAAGCCCCGTCGAACCCACTCTGTAAGAAAGCATTTCCTTTGCACAAGGCTAAGTACTGCTACTCGAACCGATAAGTAGTAGCCATGGCTGTATAGCCACCAGCCGCCGCCGTGACGTCCCTCCCTCGTCAAGCTCCGCCGAACGCACCCGGAGCCGAACGTCCCCCGTCCGCCCCTCCGAGCGTGAATCCAAGCGCGGCTCCGCACACGTATGCTCACAAAGGTCGTGAAGCGTCCAAACATTCAGCAGACGGGCCCGCCCGTCTCAGCCTCCGCCTTGCATGCAGCTGCGATCTAGCACTCCTTAGCCGAAGCGCGGCACAAGCCGTGGCGTCGAACGCTAGAAGCGAACTCCCGGACGGAGGCCTCTCGGCGTGGCAAGTCGGCCACACCGGCAGACGGCGGCGTAAGCTCCCGAACCCGCCACCGGAAAGCAGCCGCACCCGTCCGCCGTCCGCCGTCGGCGGGCTCCGTTCGGGTGATAGGTTGACGACCGTGGCGACGGGCAAGTGCAGGTGGAGGGTGGGGAGCATCGGGAAGCATGGCATAGCGTTCATCGCAGGTATATGTACGCTACAACACTGTTCCAGTGTGATCCTAAGAAAGCTGAAACAGAAGCGGAAAAAAAGGGAACTACTACTCTGGGTAACGGCACGGGACGCAAGTCCGTACAGCCGGAGCCACAATCAACAGGGGGCTCGGGCCATGGGATTAAAACAACAGTACAAGTGAATGCGAGGGGGAGGTGACGGTGACCGGGATAGAGCAAGCGGGTGGGAGGAAGATAGCGTAGGGCAAGGAGGGTGGGTGGGGCTATCGGTTGAGGGGTGGCCGATACCAAAGTCTCTGGGGGCAACGGTTCGAAGCGCTCTAGTCGTTTTGCAGCCGTGCGCGCGCGACGGACAAGACCTCCGCTTAAGCGAGGATCGCGGCAGCGACGGCGCCAATGACGCCGACGAGACCCGCCGACGCGGCGTTGGAGAGAGCGCCGCTGGAGCCACCGGTAGCCGTGCTGGTGGAGCTCGACGTGGAGGAGGTGCCAGTGGTCCTGCTCATATTTCAGACAGTGTAGGAAGGAAAAAATAGGGTCTACTCACGCAGCCTTGGACGTCGTGCCAGAGGCAGCAGTGGTGCCAGCGGCGGTAGTGCCAGCAGCACTGGTAGTGCCAGCAGCGCTGGTGGTGCCAGCAGCAGTGGTCGAGCCAGAGGCAGCAGTAGTCGAGCTCGAACCGGAGCTGGTCAAGCAGCTGCTGTCGGCTGGAGGCGAATTATTGTTAACGAGGTACGTCCCAGACGTGGAATGGACGGGGATACGCACGGCCGCTCTGGATGGTGACGGGGGCGGACTGCACCGTCGCGCCAGTGGTGTCAGTCAGGGAGAGACCGATCGAGGTGCCTGTAGTCAAAATTAGACAAGGTTCGTGCAGACTGACGCGCAAGACACTCACCCGCAGTGATGTTAGAGCTCCAGGTGAACGAGGTGCCAGTAAGACCGGAGTACTGCTGGAGAGCGGCAGCTCCAACGACACCGCCAGGGGTGATTCTGCGCCTTGGTTAGTACCTCTCTCACTACGATGTGATAGGAGTGAACTTACTGCTATATGAACGAATAGACGTCCTTACGTCACAACTGCGCTCTACCCCAGCAAGAATGCACGACTTACAAGGAAGTAGGGAGCTGCAAGAGGAACACATTGTGAGTAATGGAGCTAGAGCGGGGCGCGAGGAAGGGCAGATGTACGCACCGGTACCACCAGTCCAGGTGAACTGGGTAGGGACGCACTGAACGGGGGGGTTGCTAAGGGGGAACGACGCGTGTCAGAGGGCGGGCTGATTGAAGGGAGACAGGGACGGGACGGACGGGGTGTTGATCTGGAACTGGGCGTTGACACCCGCAACGAGGACGGCGAGGGCGACGAGGGGAGCAGAGAACGACTTCATGGCGGAGAGCGGGAGGGGCGACGAGCGTGCCTGTTGGGAGCGAGACGAGGGGGACGGGGCGAGAGGTTGCGTGCCAACGATGGCCGAGGCTATATAGGCCCGGACGGCGCCGGTGTTTGTTTGGCGTGCTCGCTCGCAGGCACTCCATCGAATTCTGGGACGTTGCCCGACTTGGCGGCCAATCACTCCCCCACGCGCCATGCCTGGGCGTCTCCGACTCATCCCTTACCCGCCTGGCCTCGCCCACCTTCGACGCCCCCGGCCCTCGTCCTCGACGTCCTCGGCGTCCTCGAGCACGCCCCCACCGCCTCCGCCTCCACCGCAGCACACCCTCGGTCGTCGACCCCCGCGTTCTCCCCGCCACCCCCAGCCTGCACGCGGCCCGCCCTGCCCGAATGCGACTTTCCGTCCGCACGCACTGTCCGCAGCCGACGGAGGGCGTTTGGTGCGCATGCCCGTGCTCCCACTCCCCCCGCCGCGAGGACGTCACCGGGACAGCTTCCTGCTGCGTCGTGCGGCGCGGGCTAGTGGCTCCCCGAATCTCCGTCATGCGCGATTACGCCATTTTCCGGCCGTCGTCTCCGCCCAAAATATCGCCCGCCGCGCGCGTCCGAGCCCGTCTCGGCCGGTGACAGGGCTAATTATACGCGTCTTATGAGCACCGAGAGCGTGTCTGCTGGCAGCGGTGCTTGTACCGCACGAGCTCGACACGGGCATGGTTGGCGCGTAAGACGTGGATAGTTGTATTACACGAGCACATCAGTCCCCGACGCGCCAGTCAGGGCCAAATTTCAGCCTCGACGTCATAGACATCGCAAACACCCACTTATGCTATGACATCATCCGCCACTGACGGGTCTTGCGGAACGCGCAGTCGCAATGATAACGTTCAAAAGCAGTGAGTGGTATACCACCACTAGATTTCCCTCCATTATCAACACGATTTTCCGCACTGCGCGTCTTACGGGGCGCTTCTTGTAACCTTCCCCTTCAGTTTTGTGATGCTTGTAGACGTAACCTTCCCTTCTGCCATACCCGGGGCGGTGTACCCAATAGAGAGTTGACAGAATCTATGAGCGCATAATCTCCACATGGACGACGTATGACGCTGATACGGAGATACGAGTATTCTACTTGCACGACCTCTGCGAGGATCCCTCGCCGTGTTCAATCCCGTTTGCTCTGACCCCAAGGCTCGAATCAATCAATTCATTCGTTAGGCATATAAGCCAGTTAGGAAAGACTTATGCATTGCGCTCGATGATCAGTGAGAGAGTAATGAGAATAACTTTGCTCTACCAGTTTTAACATATCCCAATGACACATAGGCATGCTCACCGCGAGGGTTGCGCCTTCAGCCTCTCCTTCTCCTTCTCATCCAGCTTCTCCAGCTTCTCCAGCATATCACACACAACGCCTAGCCCAATCAGCCCGAAGCTCCGCGCACCGAACGCGTCCCGATACCTCTGCCCGAAATCCCACGCCGCCCACCCCTTCGCGAGTGCAGCGACGAGCTCCTCGCGCGCCGGCCCCTCGTCCGCGCCCTCGCCCCCATCGGCGGTGCGGTCCTCGCTCCGGCCCTGGCCCTGGCCCTGCGCCCCATCCTTCGCGCGCCTCTTGGGCGGCTCGACGGCCCCCACGCCCTCCGCCCACCTGTCCCGGTCCTCCTTGCGCCGCGCGTTCGCGTTCGCGCGCGGGCGCGGGCGCGGCACGCCGAGCGCGCGGGGCTTGTAGCGCACGTCGCGCACGAGCTGCGCGGCGTGCTCGCGCATGCGGTACGTGCGGCTCTTGCGCCACCGCCGCTCCGCGCAGTGCGCGAGGATCGTGCCGACGACGACCTCCTCCTCGGACAGCCGCACGTCCGCGCGGTCCGCCGGCGCGTGCGTCACGCAGATGTACGACAGCTCGCGCGCGTAGTGCCGGAAGAGCGGCTCCAGCGCGCGCGCGGCCGCGTCCGCGTGTGCGTCCCCGTCCCCGTTCCCGCCCGCGGCGCGCCCCAGCCGCCGCTCGACCGCGGGCCGCAGCACGGTGGAGATGTTGTCCTGCAGCGACGGGTATGGCGACGAGCGGAGGGGCTCGCCGGGGCGCAGGGCTTGGGGGACGTCGATGGTGTCGATCTGGATGTTACGGAAGAGCTCGCCGAGCGCGCGCTTGGACTCGTAGTAGTCCCCTGGGCGCGGATCGTTGTCTTCGGTCTGGGGAAGAGGTCTCAGGCCGGAGGCTGGTCGTGCGGCATTGGACGCACCTTTTTCCAATCGGGCTTTGCGTAGATGAGCTTCTTGGGCATTTCTGTCTTCTTCACGGGCACCCCGTTCTTGGGGTAGTCGACAGCCTGGCTGCAGAGCCTCGCCAAGACCATGCAGTATTCGTCAAAAACGCCGTACTGTGATCGCATGCGCGTTAGAGGGCATTCACGGCCGCAAAGCCACTACGGTCTACCTTGGACTGGTCTAAGCGAGCACGCACAACATTCAGTGCCAATGCTTCGGTGATGTGAGGAATAGAGGTACGCACCGGCGATGATCAGGTGTTGATCTGAGAGAAGGCCCTATTTCGAGATAGTGTGAATGGAAGGAGAGGAGGCAAGAAGTAGACCAGACGTACCACAATGTCCGACTGCATGTACTCAAGGAAAAAATCGCAAACATCGTCGATTGTGCTGTCGCGATCCAGTTTGACGGGGTTTACGCCCGTGTACGAAGCGGGCTCTGCTTGTGCGGATGGCAGCAGGGTTTCCTCCTTGATGACAAGATATTCGTCGCTGCAGCCGGAAACTAGTGAGCTCATGGACTGCCTGGGAGGGGCAACAAGCCTACCCATCGACATCACCGCCCGCGAGGCAGGAAGGGAGCGACCGTTCTCCTGCAATAACGTGAGAATTCGAAGTACTAACTGCAAAACGCGGGCATGCATTCATACCTGTGGAAGGCATAACCACTACGTTCCGCAGGTTACTGAAGAAGCATAGCTTGCCCCGGGGGGGCTCCCCGATGGCCTTCACTCGTTGAACTAATTTGGGTGGCAGTCAACGAAGTTATCCTCGAGCGAGAAGGCGCAGGGGCGCTCACCGTCGCCAGGGTGGATGTGTGGGGAGCGGGAAATCGTCACATTGCCTGTCGAAAGTCGTGTCAGCGAGCCTCAGGTGCGCCAAAGCGAGTGGTTCGGGTGCGTACCCTTAATCCAATGAGGCCGACCCTCGAACGGGTCTTTATGGAACTTCAAGGGATCGGGATTTTGCACACATGCTAGAGCGGTGGCAGTATTCCGGTCAGACACGGACCTACCTCACCAGCAGGGGCACGTACCATATATTTCGCCTGGCTTGAGACAGTATACATTTTCGTAGCCTGCGGCGACATACGCCGGGCCTTCGTCGACAACACCGACGAGCTGGTGGGCATTCTCGATACGGATGCGCGCGTCGTGCTTGATCTCGCGAAGGATGTGGGACTTGGAGAACTTGAGGGCGGCATTGATGAGGTCGCAGTCGAGCGGGAGCTTAGTTGGGCATTTCTCACGGTCCATGCGGATCCCTGACTTTGCGATGTACGCGAGGATCCATGGTAAACCGTAGACGGTGCCAAGGCTATGCTCACGCACAAACTCGATGGCCGTTTCCATCTTGTCGCTTGAGGTGATGACCTTCTCCGTCGCCTTACGCTGTAGCGCGAGAAAACTATCTATTGCTACACCGCGATCTTCGAGGACTGTGATGAGAGGCCTGGATGTACGGGGAATGTGTGAGTGGTGCACACAAGCCATCGAGAGAGGAGTTTTTACCGGCAAAGCCTAGCAGGACCTGGATACACGAAAGCCTTTGCAATTTCGATCTCGGCTTCTTCGTCGTTTGAAGCGGTGTATTTCTTCATGGAGGGCCTTAGCCGCATGCGTATCCCTTCGAGGGTCTCATCAACGACCACGACACCTTTGTACCCTATCCTATCGACATCAGTACGAGAACGGAATGCAAAGGAAAACGGGCTGTACCAAGGAAACGAATCTGGAACTATGGCACCGGCAACTATCAGCCCATATCACCCAGAGACCTCTGCCTCCAAACAACTCACAGCCCAAGGTTTGAGGAGCCTTGCCAACTCTGGAGAAGCCTTCACCAGTGCATCCCAGATGAGGTCTCTGAGCATTACGGAGATCGTGCCCTGTCCGTCTGTGTGGAGGTATGGCATTTTGCCCAGGTCCTCCATTTCGTCCCACTGATCGCGCCGGATGCGCACTGAGGGGTCTGTGCCACTGAAGGCCTGCGCGATCCGCGCGGCGTACTTAGATGGGATCCTAATGCAACTGGAAAAGTCTCCCAAGTCGTTGCGGATCTTTTCAGGTGTGACGCGCCCTTCTACGGGATGGTCGAAGTCGGCCATGAACCATACCGTGTGCTCCCTCATCCCTGAGTTAGAGTATCCAAGGAAGCGGAAAAGACGGCCCGCGATCTCAAGGCCGTGTTTGAGGACATTGCCGATGCGTTTCTCAATGAGCGACTTGGAATCGACCTGCGGTGTCGCCATAGATCAGTTCGGGAGGCACTGACCGGGATAACAGTACCTATCGCGCACCTCTTTCGGCCACCGGAAGGCCAAGCGGTTTTCGTCGCGGAACTCTACCCGAATGAAGTTGCCGCGGTGCTCGTAGTATTTCCTGATGATTCGATTTGATTGGGTGTCGTACGGACCCTCGAGCAGCACTCGCGTCGGAGTCACGACTGCGTGTGCGCATTCGACGGTGCCTCGCGGACCCTCCTCCGGGTCGTGTCCATCGATCCCCGCCAGCATTTCCGCATCGTGGCCGTCGTTCTCAACGTGCGCGCGGAAGCACTCAAGGAGGCTCTCCCCGGGGCCTCGCATACGCACGCGTTCGGAGAACCGACGCAAGATATTAGAGGCGAATGCCGGGCGCGTGTGCGCGAGCTCCTCGATGTCTGCGCTCAGCTCGTGTAGGTCCCACGTGTGCACAAAACCATTCCTTAGGAGTCCTTCAAGCTGAAATTGGATGGTCCAGTCGAGCGTTCGCATCCAGTCGTGCGTCTCGGCCAGGCGTTCTGGATGGAAAAAGTAGCCATTTTCGACATTGATCGCGGCTTTAGATGGTGGTTGGATATCCGCCTCTTTGCAGAGAAATTTAAGATCCTTCCGGGCGGCGGGGTCGTTTAGCACGAGCCGGAGTTGGTAGGCGTATGGAGCAATGTGTTCGTGGAACCCCCCGAGATGGGGAAGGCGATCGCGGTAGCATTTGTCCTTTTCCCAATCGCCAGTAAGTTTACGGTATCTTTTCTGGCGCTCAAGCCGTGGCGGATGCCACAGATCCAAGCAGATGTCTATATTCCAGATTAAGAACTGAGGGATGTGGGGCCAGAAAATCGCCACTACTCACAGGATTCTATGGCAGAGCCGCCATCTTCCCCGTGTACCTCAATCCTTCCGTACGCGCTCTTACGAATGTTGTCGAGATCGACTACGATCTGGTCTGCATCATCTTCTGTCACCCAATTACCCGTCTGACATTGAAAGGCCTTCGAATGAGCAATACAACGATATTCGTGAAGTAACGCATCACCTCAATTCGGAACAACTTGTGGTCATAGTCGAACATAAGTTCCCCAGAGAAGGTATCCGTCCGGCGAATCTCAAACTCGTTCGAAAACGACCTATTCGCTGTGTTGGGTTCGCCCTCCTTGCGGAAGTAAGTACCGAACTGAATCGCATCTAGTATGATCCGAACTCTTCGGAGAGTATCGACCTTGTCTTGACGCTCCTGCTCGACCATAGGATCCAGGTATGGCGTCATAAGCAGCCTCTTGACTATCATTCCACTGGGCGATTCATTGTGTTCCTTCATCCAGAGCCTCTTACCCAGGACCAGGACCGCGTTTCCGCGAGAGAACACCCATTTGAGGAATTGCTGTCCCGCGTCGCGGTCAGGGATGATGAGCCTGCCCGTCCCATTGTTGGGCAAACCATTTGTGCTTTTTTCGAGCTCTATTCGAAAATTCCTGGCAGGCATGTGCGTGAGCTTGGATTAGGACTTCGTTTGGTCAGAACTCACAATAGGCGAGCGTTTCTGGCGGCGGGGTTGCGGAATCTGGGACTATGAAGAACTTGCGCGATGGCGTCCTTAACCTCCCACATCGTTGCGCGACAGGGAATGTCTTCTAGGATGACTTCCATCCGGTCGTTATCGTGGGCGGCGTAAGACGGAGTATAGGACGGGATGGAGGATACACGTTAGCTGCGGGACAGGACAGCGGGTTTATATATGCGGACAAAGGGGCATTCGTGGGTTGCGGTAAGGGAAACGAGGGGGCTGCAGTCGTCTGGTACCCTGTTCTGGTTGACGCAAGTAAGCACCCGTGCCCCATGCAGAAGCGCCTCTGCGTGTGCTAATGAATGCGGGGAGGTGACAAGCTCGATCAGCAGAAGTGTGCGAGATTTGCTGCGGTAGGAAGACCCTACATCGATATGAAGGAGCAGCAACGGGGCCCTCGCCGAGACGTGCGGGATCATGAAGAGTTGTGATATCAACCCCGACCATAGCAGACAGCGACCAGTATGTTATGTACTAAGAGTCGCGATGACGAGAAAGATCGCCGCGGGTTTGAAGTGGCAGGTCCGTATTCCCACGCTTAGATTCCAGGATCTATTCAACTTGATGAAGTTCAAGATCACATGCGTAACATTATTATTAGAAACGAATCGAAAAGCACAAGGGATGAGGGACGAAAAATACAGTACTATCTGTGCGATGGACGAACTAAAGGTACTTGACGGTAGCAGTACACGGTAAGTAGCTGGAAAATCAAACAAGAAACTACTAGGATACATGCAGAGCAGTCGACGAAGAAAGCAGCGTTCATAGGAAAGCAAGACGAAAGAACAGTCGAACAGGTTACAAACAAGACGTTATCAAAACCACCTTCTACGTTTTCCCGCAGGCTGCGCGCTGTCCTCGTCGGAGTCGAACGGCAGTTTTACATGAGCCTTGAGCCCATAGTGGTCGCTTGCCCACATTCCCCGCGGCGTCTTCACGCCCTTCCCAACAACCTCCAACGGGCTCGCATAGTCAAGCGTCCCGGGAACGCTGAACATCCTGTCGAGTCGCCCAGGTGGATAGCGCGACCGTGGCTGATAGCCCCACGTGAACGCCTTCTCCGACTCGTCTGTACAGGCATCCTCGAGGTTGGCGAAGATATGGATGGATTCGTCCGCGGGCGCGATGACATTCATGTCGCCCGCGACGAGGCCTGCGTCGATGCCCGGCGCGCGGAGGAAGGAGGCGATCGCTCTGAGTTGGAGCGGGCGCTGGCCCGCGCCAATCGGGAGCGACTCGAGGTGCGTGTTCGCGATGCGGAGCACGCGGCGGTCTCGGAGGCCGAGCGGCTCGGGCATGGCGAGCTCGACATCGACGAAGAGCGCGGTGCGGCCCATAGAGCTCCCGGAGAATTGCATCATCGATGCGGAGAGGATGTTCATGTGGCGCGAGACGAGGGTGGCAACGCCGTATCCTGTCGCCCAGCGTCTCATGTCCGGAGGGGTGACGGCATAGTGCTTGCGCACCCAGTCGTTGGAGAGGATCGCAGCGAAGCTGCTATGATCGAGCTCCTGCAGCAGGATGCAAGAGGGCTGCGGGGTTTCGTGAAGTACTTTGCGCCGTAGATGGTCGAGCACTGCGGTGACTCTGCCAGCCGTGTCAGGGGCCATGAAGTCAACGTTCCAGCTGACCACGTGGAGCCCGAGAACGGCGGTTCGGATCGACTTGTATTTAGTCGTCCAACGAGAGTGGTCCATGGAGTAGGCCTTGATAGGCACCCGGTAGACCATATTCCCTCCCATGTCGTTGCTTTTTTCGAGTTCTGAGGCGTCCGAGGAGATGGGTGACGGAAGAGAGGAGGACGGCGGTGAGGTATCGGTGATTATCTGGGCAGAGGGGGCTTGTGAGGGCCTTTTGTTGGGCGCGGAGGGGGTGAGTGCAGGTAGCGCCTCGGAGACGGGCAACTATATATACTCGTGATGGTCAGAGGCGTTCTACGAGGAATCATGGGGACGGTTTGACACCAAATTCTCACATTTGCATTATCGCCCTCGCCCTCTTGCGGACCGGTCTCGCCCTTCGCCACCGGCTCCTCGGGGACGATCGACTGAGAATCATCATCCATCGCTGGACTCTGATTTGGTGAGCTCTCCGTAGAAGCGCTGCTCATCTTCCTGGAGAGGTCTAGATAATGGCCGAGGGGCAAAAACGGGGGGTCAACGAGGTGATGTGCACACAGGCGTGCCAATACACACCTTTTCTGAACCGCCGTGTGGATCGGATGCGGCCCAATGTTGCAGTGGCAGTCGCGATCCCGCCCACAAAACTCTGCAGGTGGCGGCTCATCAGTCAAGCGAGACCCTTGAGGCGGGGCTTCAACAAACTGGGTGTGGCGAGCCGACGGCGGAGTGTTCCTTGACGCCTCGAGGCTGTAAGTCCAAATCCAAAGAGGCGCTACTTATTGCAGCGCTCCGTGGTGTCCGCACACGAGAACTCGCACGCGGTGGCTGTCACGTGCGTTCGGCTCGGGGGAAATCTCGCGTAGATCTGACTCGCAAAATGCGATCGGTGAGGATCACCAAGCTGCTTTACTCAGCAGTTTGCGTGTTCCTCACCTCCACGGACTCGTTATAAAGCCTTCGTTTTCCTCCTCAGACGTCATTCAACTTACCTTCCATTCTAAAACACCCACAACGCTCTAATGGCCGCAGAACGCACCGAAAACGATCTCATCGAGGACGAAGAGGAGGACGACCAGTTCATCGACCCCAATGACGTCCTCATCGAAGTTGCGGAGGATGGAGATCAGCCTATGGACGAGGACGACGAGGAGGATCCTTCCGGCGACCATCCGCCCGACGAAGAAATCGTGTGGGAGGACAACTCGATGCAGCACTTCCCGAATCACAAGGGTTCGGTCTTCGCGGTGTCCACACATCCTACCGCACCACTGGCCGCATCAGGTGGAGAAGATGACCTGGGATATATTTGGGACCTCACTACGGGGGACGAACTTGTCAAGCTCACCGGACACACGGACAGCGTCACCTCGACTGCGTTCAGTGCAGACGGCGAACTCGTCGCGACAGGTGGGATGGATGGCAAGGTCAGGATATGGAGGAGGGTTGGCAAGGAGAGCTATCAAAATTGGGAGTTCCTGACGGAGCTGACGGGGCCTGATGAGGTTATGGTAAGCACTACTGTCTACTCGGCTTAGGAGCTTCTATTGACCATTTTTGTTGCTCTCCGAAGTGGCTAAGATGGCATCCCAAAGGCACGGTGCTGCTCGCGGGCTCGAACGATACCACCGTATGGCTATGGCAACGTACGTCATGGTGTCGCACAGTCGACGCGCTTGCTAATCTCCTTCACAGTACCGTCCGGGAATACCATGCAGGTGTTTGCCGGCCACACTGGTCCCGTTGCGTGTGGAGATTTCACACCAGACGGGAAGCGCATCATCACCGCGGACGCAGAGGGCACACTCATCTTCTGGGACCCGCGATCGCCGACGCCCATCTTCAAGCTCTCCCCCTCTGACGGACGTTTCGCGCTGGATGGCATCACCTCTCTTGCTGTGAACCCTGCGTCGACCCTTGCTGTCGTCGGTGGCGCGTCTGGTGGCGTCCGGGTCATCAGCTTGAACAAGGGCGAGGTTGTCGGCGCACTCGCCGGTCACCAGGAGGGCGACAGCGTGGAGGCGGTGGAGTTCGTCGAGCTTGCGGCACCCGGACCTCTGTCAGGCGCAAGCGCAACTTCCGGTGGCGTGGTGGTGACGGGTGGGACGGACGGAAAGGCATGCATATGGGATTTGGGCACCATGCGCCTGCGCGCAACGCTGGAGCACGGGGTACGTCACCTACAGTTATCCGGGTAGAATGCTTTTCTGACTGGCGTCTCTCAGGATGCGGTGACCTCCCTCCATCATCTCCCGGCGCCGAAAGGCCATCTCATCGTCTCAGCCTCTGCCGATAAGGTACTGCGTACGTGGGACGCGCGGACAGGGACTCTCGTGCGTGAGCACAAAGGTCACAGTGGTCCTGTCCTCGGGGCTGCGCTTGGTTTGGGCGGTGGCGTCGTCGTGAGTGCGGGCGACGAGGGGGTCTGCTTGGTGTTCCCAACCGAATAAATACCAGCCGTTTAGTGAGGAGACTGGTCAGTGTAGTGTATTAGTGTGTAGTAGTTCCTACGTAGAAGTATCATTATTACCCTTTGCGCTACACATGGTCCCCACACAACTCTTACCTCCTCCGACTAAGACGCGTACCCTACCAGGGCCCGCCACAAGCACTTGGACTCGGAGCAGGGGCTTTAGGTCGGACCGTTGGAGATTACAGGCGTCTACCGGGCCGCTCCCCTCCCGGCGAGCGTACACGGCAGTGCTCAGGTCGCGGTGGGTTGTCGGCGACCAAGCTTGTCCTTTGCCTCTACGCCATGCCTTTTCATCCACCCTCTTCGCTCCGTGGAAGATCTCGCAAAGGAATGAACTTCACGGACACGGTGACGCTCCTCCTACAATTCACGGTCCATTCCACCAGCCGTCGGATGAGTAGTGCATGCATCGAAGGGACGCGGACCCTGTCTCGCGGATATTAGACTCGTCGGCATCGCGGGTTCGCATTTACACAACATACTTCTCGAAGCGCATCAAATCAATGGCGATGGGAGCGTATCGTACGGTAACCTGCGGTACCGAGGGCAGGAAAGCATGCGAAGGCTCCAAGTCTGTTCAGTGCGCCCAACGTCCATGACACGCTATCATATGGCTGATCGTATTCTTCTGCCCGGAAGAACCACGCCCTTAAGCAGTCTACGTTGGCGTGGTGGACTGCTTTCCATGGTGGGGTGTACGAACAATCCTCGCCGACTCTCGGAGAATGAGCTGTCTCCGTGACCGTGGCGGCGTGCTCAGTTGACCTCTGTCTGTCGTCGGCACCTTTAGTCGTTTACCACGAGCGAACGCACACTCACATCGATCCAACCTTTGTCGAATTTGAGTAACTAGGTGGGCACCTGGTTTCCAACGGCTACGACCCGGGCGTCGGTGCGTTTCAGGTTCCAAGCCCGCTGGCCTAACTCGGTCCCCTCAGCTCACACCATTCCATTTACGCAGCACATATGCATCGATGAGTGGCCCAGCACGCTCCCGAGCACGCTACCTCCTCACGCGAGGTTTTCCCGGCTCGCTCCGGGGCTCAGCTGGCTCGCCCAAACCCACTCCCATCAGATGCGCCCTCCCGTGCGCACCCTCATCCGGCCTTTTTCCGCGACAGCTGCGGGGTGAGAACTCGGTCTCCGTCCGCGCGAGCGATGATGGCCGCAGAGCCTTGACCGTGTGCCTGTCCGTGGCCAGTCTCCCCCGCATTACCCCAGATATTATCCAGATCTATGCGCGGGGCTAGTCTGGAAGAAGAAGCCGAAGCGAGAAGCCCCGCGCGCCTGCGCTGTGTCGTTGCTCCCGGGCACTAGGTCGGGTGGCGGGCACGCGGGGGAGGGAGATCCACGTAAGTATATAGCAGGCGTGCCCTTCTCGCCCGCACGGGATGGTCGTCCCCGCTCCGCCCGCGTATTTGTCCACTCCAACACTCTGAGCTCGCCCGACGCTCCGCCTGGTTACGACTCGCAAGGATGGCCCCACCACCGGAATGGACCGTCATCGACTTCATTCACCGAGGGCCATGGTGGAGGAATCGAAGTAAGCACTCACTGTCGTCTGTCCTTTGGTATAGACTCATGTAGCTGGCGTATAGGCATCCGGTGGCTCAATCTTTTACTGATAATCCCTCTCCTCACTGCCTCAATAAACGGGTTGGACTCTTCTTTGGTGAATGGTGAGTGGACGTTCCCGTACTGTGCGCTGTCGATCCCCACTGACGACGCTCGTCGTGGTAGGTCTCCAGATACTGCCCGCATGGCAAAAGTTCTTCAATCATCCTAACGGCAAGACACTCGGTGCGTACCTTTTCTCCATTGTCCACGGAGCTCCTCCCAGCCGCAACTCTAACTCTCCGCTAGGACTTATCAGTGCGGCCCAGGTCATCGGTTCCATCCTGGTCAGTCCGCCCCAGGCCGCGCTCTTCCCCCGACCTCGTGCTGACACCGGCGCTTCTATGACGTTCGAAGGGTCTTCCGTTTACGCCATTCTCCGCGGATATATTGGGCCGAAAACCAACGCTGTTCATCGGCGCGGTAATTATGCTCGCCGGCGTCGCGCTTCAGGGCGCCGCGACATCTATCCAAATGTTCATCGGCGCACGAGGTTTAAGTGCGTTCATGACCTGCTCCTCTCATTTAGTCGGTGCTCACATGCCGCTCAAGTTGGTTTCGGACTGACATTCGCCCTCAACACCGCGCCCCTGCTTATCACCGAGCTTGCGTATCCGACCCAAGTACGCTATTGATCATGTTGATATGACGCTGGCTTATCTGTTTGATATTACAGCGGGGCAAACTCACTTCTATGTATAACGCGTCTTGGTATGTGGGCAGTATCATCTGTGAGCGCGCCACGTCCAACCCCCACGTCAGGTGACCGCTCACCTGCTCCTCTTCCAGCGGCGTGGACGTGTTTCGGCGCGTTCGAGGGCGCGGCGATGTCGCCATGGTCGTGGCGCGTGCCGACGCTCGTGCAAGCCATCGCTCCGCTCATTCAAGTCTTGCTGGTCTGGTACGTCGCGTGTCGGTCAGCGGGACAACGAATGCTAACACGCCTCTGTCGCGCCGCGCGCAGGATGGTACCAGAGTCACCACGGTTCCTCGTCGCTCACGGGCGGGAGGGTAAGGCCGCGAGCGTGCTCGCGCGCTTCCACTCGCTCACCCAGGACGAGCGCGACCCGCTTATTCAGTTCGAGATGGCGCAGATCCGACACGCGCTCAAGATGGAGAAGGAGGCCGCGCGGAGCACATCGTTCACGACACTCTTCGCAACCCCGGGGAACCGAAAGCGGATGATGATTATTATCGCCCTCGGAGTCTTCTCACAATGGAGGCGCGTTGTTCGTTTGTGAATACAGGTGACCTCAGGCTAACGACCGGGTTGTCATATTCAGTGGGAATGGCCTGGTGTCTTACTACATCAATTTGGTCCTTGAAGGTGTTGGTATTTCGGACGCAGGTACCAAAGCGGCAATAAATGGAGGGCTTCAAGTGTGGAACTTTGTAGCAGCTATGTCAGGGGCCTTGCTAGTCGACAAGCTAGGCCGGAGAACGCTCTTTATAATCTCAAACGTTGGCATGTTGATTGGTCCGTTGAGATTTTTCGCCTGTGGGGCGTATGGCTGACCGTGAGGTCTCACAGACTTCGGCGTCTGGACGCTCACCACCGCTCTTTTCAACACTTTCGACAATCATACTGCTGCGAAAGGTATGTGGTGTCTCCGGATTTGCGTTGCAATAATGCTGAACACTGCGTGGTAGCCACCATACCATTCATATTCATCTTCTATTTTTTCTACGACATCGCCTACACGCCGCTCCTCATTGCGTATACGCTGGAGATCCTGCCTTTCAACATTCGCGCGAAAGGTTTCGCGGTCATGGTAAGTGTCAACGCGGTCAATTCGCGTTCAGCTTCACTAACTGCGCTTCATATAGAACCTTGTTCTGTCCCTTACCCTCGCATTCAACCAGTTCGTGAACCCATGGGCCCTGGACGCCCTCGGATGGAAATACGTACGCATCTTTGCCTCCTTTTGAATCCTCATGCTCATAACATGGCATCAGTATCTTGTGTATTGTGGATGGCTCATCATTGAACTCGTTTTTGTCGTGTGCTATATCATTGAAACAAAAGGTAAATACTGCATTTGTCCTGCATGCAGCACACATTAAGTGTACCTGCATCCCTTTAGGTCGTACGCTCGAGGAGACAGCAGCTCTTTTCGACGGCGAGCAGCAGCCACAAACTCTCATGCAGACGGGCGGAGAAGCCGCGACAATGTCCCTCGCCATCTCACCGCCCTCGCGCGGGCCAGGCATTTGGATCGAACAAGAGAAGAGCACTGTCACGGACGTCGTCGAGATGCACGATTCACCCAGGAGCGGGCGTCGACAAGCCCACCTCGCAAGTCGGCAAAGCACGAGCTTGAGCCGCTATGACGACTCGGAAAACGGAAGCGATGGTGCGCGATCGGAGCACTCTCGTAGCAAGATATACGAGGCGGTGTGAGCGTGCCTTAGCGCGTTCCTCGCCAATGCTTCTAGCCATCGAGATATACCGCAATGACATTACCCTACCCCTCGTTTATCCTGTTACGCTTATGTCACGACCGGACCTCTTCCTGTACTTGTCTTACATCCATATTGCTGTGCTCTCGCTGTCAACAATTTTCAGTATCTCACTACGTAGTGTCCACAGCCCACAAACCAAATGTATTAATAGAAATAGCCCCATCCCACATTCTACGCCTTCGCTTCTGCGTCCCGCATGCCCTCTTGTCCGTCTTCGCAATGTTCCGCCCTGACCCACACCCGAAGCCCGCCGAAGGGGCAGGTGAACACTCCCCATCCATCTTCGTCAATCACCACGGCCTCCTCGGGTCGGAACGGGGCGTACGCGCGGTATGTCGCGTGCGCGTTGTCCTAAATAACGCAAGAACGCACGTGCAGGATCAGCCCCTCCGCGCCCAAATGACGCAAACCACACGCAGATCGGGGAGACACACGCACCGCGCCGACGTTCATGCGCACTCTATGCGCCTCTTCGTCACCTCCCACGCCCGTGGGCCCGGGCGCACCCCGGGGCTGCAGCGCCCCGCGGGCGCGGTCGCCGCCGAGCGCACCCGCGCCGGCTTCGCCTTCCTCTCCCTCTTCTCCGGCTTCCCCGTCCTGCGCTGGCTCCTCACCCGCGTGGCGGCGGTCCGCGTTGCTCACGAGCACAGCGCACCCGGGGCGCCGCACCCCGCCCCCCGTCGCCGCGGTGCCCGCGCGGACGAAGCCGATGCAGTTGCGGCCGGCGTCGCGGTAGTCCGTGCGCGCGCCGTACGCGAAGCGCTTGCGCGCCACGAGGAGGCGCTCGATGTGGGGGGCGAGGCGGGCGTCGTAGCACTCCTTGTTGGGGTAGAGGTCGCCGTAGAAGACGCACCTGTCGGATGGCAGTCGCGGTGTAAGTTGGTGAGAGACGGGGGCGCGAAGAGGAGAGAGACTGGTCAGGACCGGATGCATAGCCCTGTGAGAAGAAGCTCACGGGTGGCCGGCCCCATAGAGTAGTATAAGGGCGTATGCTTGCAACTTGAAGTTTGACCCGACCTAAAACCCGGGATGTGGGCCTGTGTTAGCGGGTGCAAAAGCGATTCTGGATCGGGGTGGGAGAAACACTCGCCCAGCTTTCCAGCGTTTGTCCGATTTGCTAGGAACGAATCAATTGAGATCAGACTTCCACTAAGTTCAACAGAGTACATTCAAAAGTTACCGTGCTGGAGGAGACACGTGTCAGAGAATATATATGACTGCTCTGGGGAATAATTTACTCATGGTTGTCCACAAACGTCACCGCATCACCTGGCCTTAGCTGGAGAACGCTCTTGTCTAGTATAGTCCTGAGGTCGTAGGTGGACCCCGCCTTGCTGGCGTTGTGGAAGTTGTAGTGGAGCGGCACGTCGAAGAATGTCACCTGGAAAGCGTGCGTCAATTCACCTTACAAGCAGTCGATGATCCAGACCGCTCACAAGACCTTCGAACACTCGCATGTACGGTTTGATCTGCTCCACACTAGGGCGAATCAGTCATAGTAACTCCGACAAACTATGGACTTACCTCTGGGACCAATATTCGGCGACAGCAAACATGTCGTCACGGTGCAGCGTCTCTCGGACATGTTTGATCTACCCCACACTGAACGGGTGATACGGTGAGCGAGAAAATACGCGACGTACAAAGTTCAGAAGAAACCGTCTATCCATGTGCTTGATGGCGTCAAACCGGAACCCCGCGCCTCCTGTAGTCTGCTTGTCATGGTATCCTGGTCAGCAGGTGTCGTCGAAGCACTTTGTCATAACGTCTTGCCTTGAGCACCCAAGGGCCCCATGAAAGCAGGTCATTCCGAACATCTGGGTGTCTATGATCAATCTAGAGGTGACACAGTGAGGGGCATGTAGTGGGCAAAACGATGGTAAACTGACGTCTATGCCGAGTAGGTAATCGTAGTTTCCATTTTCTGAGTCCACCCATTTCGACCAGCCCTTGTGCTTGTCACTTGTGATACGATAAATGCCCTTCTTCCGTGATCTGTGGTCCCAATCGACACCTTCGTGGATATGTCAGCACATCGCTCATTGAGGCGGCAAAGAGGCTCATTCACCCGTGAAGTGCTCGTATGTCCACTTCATGCTGCTGTACTATAAATAAAGCGTCGTGAGATATGGCACATTTGTAAAGGGAATGGGCTGACCTTCTCGGCTCTACCCTCAAAGTCAAACGCCGTCCATCCCTGCGAGAAAGTTGAGGGGCACTTCGATGGAAAGAAAGAAAACTCAAGGGCACCTCGATTTCCGTTGCAGGACCGAGGTCAACGAGCCGGTTATCGGGGTCTACAGGAGTCGCCATGAATTTCTCGGGCCTATCAGCACCCAGCTTGTGCTAAGAGGAAGTCAGTCAGCGAAATGATACTAGACTTGAGGATCCTGGACCGGATTCTTACGTTGAGAACTGCGTCTATGAGCACGTCAATGCCATGCACGTTTGCTGTAGCGACGGCCCGTACGAGCTCCTCTTTGGTCCCCCAACGGGTCGGGATCGTGCCCTTTTGATAGAATTCACCCAGGTCCCACTGAGAATATGGGAGTAAGTATCATAATCCCTGGAGGAGCCATTTATGTTCATACAAGATCATACGCATCATAGCCTTGGCCTTGCTGTGGAAGTAGTGTCAATACACCATACCAACCTATTTCCAAAGACACATATATACCTTCTTCATGGCTTTGTTCGGTGGAGGTAGCCAAATCTGAGTCACACCCATGGCCGCGAGCTTGGGCACTTCGGACTCGAAGTGCCTCCACCAGCTCATGTCAAGATGGCTAGCCTCCCATGTAAAGAACTGCATCTGATGGGAATAAGAGATACGTCATCACTATTTCGCGTGACCGACGCGGGATGTTTGTTCGCATGCACCGACATACCATGAGTGTGTTTTCATCTCCACCGCCTTGTACGGGGCGGAGACGCATTCTGGGCAATGCCTGAGGAGGGTACCGCCAGGAGGTCTGAAGGATCTCCCAGAGGCGGGTGAACAGGTACGAGAGGATCTCGAAAACCATCATGATGTTAAATACCCGCTGGGGTGTGATCACAATATTCCGTGCCCGTGATATGTAGTCGCCAGGCCCAGAAGTCGGCACAAACGACGGTTACGTCGACTGGGGCTGAGGTGGCCAACGTAGTAGGTTACGTTCGTGACGTCCTATTCTTGCGGGCGGGCCTCGATTGTCGAAACACGTATGAGAGGTAGAGGCGGTGACTAACTAGGCAAGCCAACTGTACCAAAGTGTGCTAGAAGCTGGGGACGAGGAGCTGGGCACCGGTAGGGTCACTGTTGGCTGCAGGCGGCCCCGGGCTGAGGGTGCTGCTGCGACTTCTCGCCACAAGCGGCGGTGCGCTTCAAGCAATGACGCGCTCCGGCCCGCGGCAATCGCGGTCACGTTACGGCGGGGTTTCACATCTTCAAAGTCCGCTTCTGGATTAGGCGCCAGCGTCCTATATATGCCTGCCGCGGCAAATTTGCTGCTTCACCGTTGCGACCACCACGCGCCTCTGCCGTCTCCTGTCTGCGTTCCGCAGGCTGTGGATCCAGGTGCACTCTTTGTGAGCATGTGGTGGTGCTGAGCGAAAGAGCCATCTTAATCGCTCCGTTCACCAAGCATCTACGTCGAATGGAGTTTCATGCTTTGGCGACAGTCATCCTTGTATCGTATAATAGTACTTGTCACTTTGTCAATATACACTTGTTTCACATCACGATAGCGATAGCGTGTTCCATAGCATGAAATCCGATTGTGTGGCATAGACATGCTGCGTGCGTAGGGGCATGTAACAGTGGGCTGGGATACATACTGGTCGAAGTTTATGAAAGTGGAGAATGCTATCGGCGGCGGGTGAGGTTGCCTAGAGTCGAACTGAAAGTTGAACTGAAGCTCGGCCGGGCCTGAACCACTTCGCCCTCCTTGACCGGCGATAACACGGTGGGTATGTCAAGTCCTCCGCCCTGGGGTCGCAACCCTCAGCCCTATAGCATAGTATTATCGCTGTAAACTACCACGTACCTCCAATGCATTCCACTCAAAACTTGTCTGCTGCGACGCTGGGAAGAAGTTGAGCTTCCGTTTCTTCTTCGGTGCTGCCGCAGGAGCCTCGTCCTCCGCGTCGACCTGGGTGGGTTGTTTCGCCTTGGGAGGTCGACCGCGCTTCTTCGCCGGGGGCTTCTCGCCGCCGTCCCCGTCGTCCTCCGTTGTCGATGCCTTCTTCCCCGCCTTTTTCTTCGCCGGAGCTATAAGGTCGACAACCTCCACCGAGGAGGACGCCTTGCGCTTGCCCTTCTTGTCGTTGATCGTGGACACAGAGCGAGAGGGTTCGACGATCTGCACGTCACTGTCGTCGTCGGTGGGCGCAGTGTCCTTACGTGTCTTCTTCTCCTTCTCCTTTTCCTTCTCTTTCCCCTTCCCCTTCGTCTTGTCTTGGTCTTTCTCTTTAGTTGCTTTGGGTTTCGGTTTGGGTTTTGGCGCAGGGGGCGGTTCATCCTCCTCATCATCCTCGTCTGCAGAGGCGCGAGCTTTCTTCGTCTTCTTATCCTTCTCCTTTCCCTTGTTCTTCGGCTTCGGAGGCGGTTCAATTTCTTGAATGTCTTCGTCGTCGTCATCCACTGGAGGTGGGGGACGCTTCTCCTTTGTAGGTTGGCGGGTCCGGTTTCTGGGTATCACCTCATCTTCATCATCGTCAATGGACTCGGGTTCGGGGCGTTTAGAAGGTGACTTGGTCTATGAGTAGGTAGAATGATTGAATCGAGTCGTCTAGTTAAAATATAGGACCCACAGACACATACTGGTTTACGTGAGAATGTGGCAGCCTCGTCTACTTGAGCTTTGAGCTCGTCGCATCGCTCTTTGTAAGCCTGCACTTGCGCCTTGAGCTTCTTGACCCGTTCCTCACTACCCCTTAAAACCTCCTCCACCTCCGCAACATCGGCCTGAGCCTTCTCAGTCTCCATCTTTTCGCATGGTAGTATCAGCCGATGTGGGATGTCAGCAATGGATTGAACAGGGGACAAACCGTGTGCGCTGCCCAGACGTCCTTATATTTATCCACTTTCTGTTTCCACTTCTCCGCGCGGGTCTCCTCGGCTGCCCGCTGCTTCTCAATCTCGTCTCTCTCGGCCTCAAGCTGCTTGACTTTCACTTCGAGTTCCGTTCGAGATCTGCGGAGGTTCTCGAGGTCTGCGTTCTCGCGGTTCTCTAACTTCGCCCACTGTTGTACCTGACGGTTGAGACCCGCATTTTTGGCCTCTGACTCTGCATATTTCTTCTCGAGCTCCTCGTTAGTGGTCCTCAGTGCTTCCAACTGCAGTGACGTCCGTTCAAGGCTCTTTGTAGTACGTTCAGACGCAGTAGTGAGCGCAGCATGGTCAGAGCGGAGTGCAGCAAGTGCTTCCTAGCAAAAAGGGTCGTCTATTCAGCACGCAACCACGCACACAGGACGAACGTACCTCAGCCTTCTCTTTCTCCTTGACCGCTTTCGCCTGTGCCGCCGCCGCCTCCTTCAATCTCTCCGCCAGCTCCTCGCACCTCTCCTCCAACGCCTCGACCTTCTCCGCCGCCTGTTCCTCCGCGTCCTCCACCGCCTCCGCCCGCGCCTCCACCGCCTCCGCCAGCTCCCGCTCGAGCCGGACGATGCGCCCGTCGAGCTCGAGCTCCTTCGCCTGGAACTTCACGATCCCGCAGTCGCGGCGCATGCGCGCGAGGCGCTCCCGGCGGCCCGCCTCGCGCGCGTCGAGGGCCGCGCGGCGCGCGCCGTCGAGCAGCACCGCCGTGCGCAGGTGCGCGACGCGGTGCGCGTGCTGCAGCGCGTCGCAGCCCGCGCGCCACTCGGCGCGCTCCGCCGCCTGCGCGGCCTCGAGCTCGCCCGCGCGCGTCTTCCCCGCGTCGACCTGCTCCCGCAGCCGCGAGATCGTGTGCGTGAGCGTGTTCGTCTGGGCGACGAGGGAGTTGATGTGCTTCTGCTGGCTCGCGACCATCGCCTCGTCCGGGTTCGGGTTGGCGGGCGTGGACCGGTACATTGTTGTTGGTCACGGCGGGGCGAGGCTGGGTTTGGGTGGTTGGCTAGGGGTAATGGGTGGTCGGCAACTGTGGGCGAGGGCTACAGTGCCTCAGTAGTTCTTGGAAACGGTAGCCAGACAAGAGATGAAGAGGAGGACGGGCTTGCACCCCAAGAGAGCATGAAGGTCGAGGGCAAAGGTATCTCCGATCAACCCGAGGGCGTGTCAAACACGCCAGTTGGGACGCGTTCCCCAAGTCACGTGTTTTACGTCCCTACGTGTTCCACCGCAGCCTTCAGAGTTGTACAATTTGCTTGAAGCTGGGTAACACAAACTGACGGATTTGGGAGCCTGAAACGGAAACACCAAGACGCGACATCTATTTACAAGAGGAGCATAACGATAACGCAATAGCTACGGAGACACGTATACTAAACTACAAGATATGCAGGCGCAACAAATCCAGCCTCCAAAGAGATACAACAGTAGATCTACTCCAAAATAATCGTTCGTCGCGTTCCGTCGTAAGTAGATCGTAGAGAAGGAGCATTTTACTTCTTGCCCTTCTTCTTCTTGCCCTTGCCTCCAGCGTCGGTAGGCGCACTCGAGGCCTCACGAGACATGGCGCCAGGTGCGTTGATCGAGGCCGCGGCACCCTTCTTCTTCTTAGTCTTGACAGGGAGGCCCCATTCCTCCTCCATAGCCTTTTGTGCATCTTCATCTGCCTTCTTCGCGTCGTCAACGGCTTCCTCAAGATCCTCTTTCGCGTCGCCCCAGGCGGCCTCAGCCTCATCCGCCTCCTTGTGCTTCTCCGCGGCCTCCTCAGCAGCCTCTGCGGCCTCTGCGCTTGCCTCCTGGGCGTCCACGAAGAGGTCCGACGCGTGTGCTGCGTCTGCCGGTGTGTGAGCATGAGCGAGCGCAGCTTCGGCTTCCTGCTGGGCGTGCTGAGCTGCGGCCGCCTCTGCAGCGGCGTGTGCGTCCGCCTCAGCCGCCTCCGCTTCCGCCTTGCGTGCCGCCTCCTCCGCCTCTTCCTCCGCCTTGCGCGCCGCCTCCAGGTCCGCCTTCCTCTGCTGCGCCTTCGTCAATTTCTTCGCGGGCTTCGCGCCCTTCTTCTTCGTCGACGACGCCCACTCGTCCTCCTCTTCCTCCTTCTGCTTCTGCTCCTCCGCCAGGCGCGCGGCCTCCTCGTCGGCGAGGCGCTGCCGCTCGGCCTCCTCAGCCTCCCTGCGCATTCGCTCCTCCTCCTGGCGCTTCGCCTCCTCCTCTGCCGCGTTGTTGTTCCCGCCTCCCCACCCGAATCCGCCGAACCCGCCGAACCCGCTGAAGCCGAACCCGCTGCCTGTCTGCTCCTTCGCGGGCGGCGTCGTCCCGCTGCCGCCGTTTGCGCTGCCCGCGGTGCCGAAGCCGAAGCCGCCGCCGGCCTTGGTTGCGGGGTTGCCCCACGCGGGCCCGGAGAGGAAGTCGGAGAAGAGGCCCTGGCTCGTCGGCGCGGCGGCCGCGTCCGCCTCGGGCACGGGCGTGTGCCAGAGGTCCGCCATGGGCGACATGACGTTCGCCGCGGGCGGCGGGGCGCTCTCGCCGGAGGGCATACCGCCGGGGATAGGGCCGTCGTCGTGCTCGAATGGGGGTACGACGGGGGGAGGCTGGGATGTGACGCGTTAACTGCGATCTTATTATAAAACTATGGAAAGGAGATACTTACTGCTCCGAAATCGTCGAATAGGCTGGACACGGGCGCAGGCGCGTGCGCGAGCTCGACAGGAACATGTTCCGGTTCCGGGACCCAGGGGGCAGGTTCTGGTTCTGGGATAACCTCAACGGGCGCGGGCGCGGGCTCGGGCTCCGGGGGCGGCGTTATAGCGCGAGGCGTCGCAGCCTTGGAGCGCGCCTTGGGCGTCACAGCTTTCGAGGTGGCTGCTGGCGTCGGGATCTTCGAGCCCCACGCGGGTGTCGTCGCCTTCGCGGGTGTCGGTGCTTTCGAGCCCCATGCCGGAGTCGCAGCCTTGGAGGGCGTGGCGGCCTTGGAGCCCCAGGCACTGCCCGCCTTCGAACCGGATGTGGGAGTAGGGATCTTGGACGAGGCCTTCGATGGTGTGACCGCCACTACCTCTGGTATCGGTTCCGGCTCGGGCTCCGGTACTGGTGCTGGAGCAGGCTCTGGCTCCATTGGCGGGGGCGTCGGGGGCTTCGAGGCAACGGGCGTGTTCGCATACGTGACGACTGATGGCGGGCGGGGGACGATGGGTTCCTGAGGGGCGAGCGGGGGAGGGGTGATGATGGGCGTTTGCAAACTGGACGCAGTGGGCGGGATGGAGTGCATGGCGGGTGTGGGAGGGACCGATGGGTGCGTGGGCGGCGAGGGCATCTTGGGTGTGGGAGGCTTCGTCTCGCGGTACGACGGTTGGTGCGAGTACGCGCTGTACGGCGGGTTCTCCGCCAGCGGCGACGACACGCTCGGGGCGGCTGCACCCCAGACAGAGCTGAGCTGCTCGCCGAGACGCGTGCTTCCGCTGCGCCCAGACTCGGCTGACCGGTTGACGGAGCGATCGCCAGGGTGCATCGGCTCGGGCATGGGTGGGCCAGAGCGGGGAGCCTGCACGCCGGGCATAGGAATCTCGCGGGTCCTGACGCCCTTTGATGCGCTCGATGACATCGAAGTGGTGCGCGTGCGCTCGAGCTCGAAGTTGCGAGACGAGCCCTGCGGTTCCATGGGCTGTGAGGGCATCCGGGGTGACGCATACACGGACGGACGGCCACTGCGCATACTTGGGTCGCGCGAAGGGGGTTGGGAGATGGAGCGGGATGGACCACGGTCCGAAGGGGAGGAAAGGACTGAAACGTTGTCTTCAGGAGAGCTATCAGGCTCATCCTCTTCTACGCGATGTCCACTCTCGTTGTAAACGATGGATGCTGGACCGCTGCAAAATGTGTCAGTTAGGGACGATACAACCATGCGAGCCACGGAGCTCACTATCTCGTTTTGCCCTGATTTAAGACGTTAATGTTAGTCATCAAGTAAAAAATATGGAGATACACTAAACGTACATTATCAACCCACTTGATGCGAGCCTTGAACTCCGTCAAGCCAAAGTGGATCTCGATACTGAACACGATCGTCCAGTACGTCCTCCCATTCCGGCCAGACTTCGACTGTGCACTCCCCGCGAGCGGCGACAGGTCCGCGCGCACGTAGCAGAGCGTCGAGAATTCTTCCGACGAGCGGTGAATCCACTTCGGGACGGTTCCGCCGCCGCGGTAGCACCAGATCTCGACCTCGAACACCGAGAGCGTGGTGAGATTTGTAACTTCTGTGCAGTACTTCCGGCTGAACACGTTGGACTCCTTGACCCGGACACTGCGCGCGAGGATGCAGTCAAACGCGTCAGGCAAAAGCCGCGGGCCTGACGGCATCTCGAAGAGCCGGTGCTTGCGCGCAACATGTTCCTCGTCGTTCTGGTCAAACTCCCGGAGGTACTCGACGCCGTACATGAACTTGGAGATACGCGCGGAGACGTGGTGGTCGCAGTAGAATCCGATGGCGCCGTCGGCGACCGCCTTCGACCTGAACAACATTATTAGCTTAGCATGCACGCACTTCTGGAGGATTTCTTACGTCTGGGAATCTGGTCGGCTGACGACGACGTGATATCGCGCGAGGCGTTCTTGGAGTTGTATGAAAAGCCATGGGCTGGCAGCAAATCCACCAACAAGCCATACGGACTTCACGGCTCCGCCGGACGCGTCAATTTGCGACTTGATTGACTGGACTGCTGCCTCGATCGACGGCTCGAATAGCGCTGCTACTTCAGGGCTGAATGATACTGTGAGGACGGTGATGCGAAGAAAAGGCTTCTAGCTAACTCACCCAGTGAGTTTTAGCTGCCCGCCACGAACGCCTACAGTAACATCCTTGTCCAACGGAGTACCGAAGGGCACAAACTGAAGCTCTTTGATATCACGGAACAGCCGTTTCGTCGTCTCGTCGAAGCGTTTTGTGATGTGTTCGATGGCTTCGGGAGTGCCATACTTAGAGTTCCTGAGCTTGTCTGAAGGGAGGCTTCAGTAAGATTTCGAGAACACGAAAACAGCATGCGTACCGTGGAAGAACGCCCGCGCTCTCCGGCTGACGAAGACAGAGCCGGCGAATACACCTAGCACCACATTTAAGTTCGCGCCGAGCGCAACGTGGCGGTCCACTCACAGTCTGGGGGTGCGATTTCCTCAATGACGAGGGGCGCGGTCGCACGAATCGCGTACGAGCTGATGTCGAGCGTTCCACCACCGGCGTCGGCGACAATGAACCCGTGGCCGGAAGGATTCTGTCCCGCCGCGTGTGAGCCCAGCGCTCCTCCCGAGCAATTCTTAGACCCGAAACCGGAGAGCTCACCGACAACACGTCCTGCGCGAGCCCGTTGAGCACGCACGCGTGCAAACTCGCCTCGCCCTCCGTCACGAACCGTATCCGCGAGCGGCCCTCGTCCGTATCGGGAATAAGTCCGCCGTATACCGCCGCGCGGCGCATCTTGTACTGCTGCGCGCCCTCCCAGCCGTTCGGATGCGAGAGCACGAACTGGATGTTGGCCTCGACCGCATTCCAGAGCCCGTGGCCGTTCGCGTGCGTGTCGATGATGAAGGAGCGCGTGCAGCGGAACAGGTACGAGAGGAAGTCGCCGAAGACGTCCACCGCCGTCTTCCCGTGGGGAAGAGCTGCGAGACGCATGCCATTCATCTTGAGCTTCATCGCCTTGGGGCGTAGCCGAAGCTTAAAACTTTGCGGGGCGCCCGTGAGCCCGCGCGAGGGGGAGAGCGGTGGGGAAGACGTACAGCTCGACCTTTTGCCAGTCCTCGTCCTCGGCCAGGGAGACTATCGCGGCGCCCTCCGCCTCCGCGCCGGCGGTCTGCATGGCCCCCTGTCTGTCATAGTACATGATGGAGGGTATTTTGGAGTTTCCCGCAACATGCTCCTGGCCGGGAAACCTGTTGTACGTCAATATGGGGAGGCCGACCTGTTTCGCGACCGCGAAACACTCACCGCGTCACACCGTGGATCTTGGGCACCTCGCCTGGCTCGAGGATAGCGTACGAGACTCCACTAAATGTGGTGCCAACATCGAGCGCGAGGACGAGGCTGCGAGAGCTGCCGGCGTATGGCTTGCGGGTGCCTGAGGCGGGCTTCATGTTGGACGGGTGGGGTATCGCGTCCGGGGAGGGGAGTCGTGAAGATAATAGATACACAGGAAGCACGGGGGCGTGTGGGAGCTTTTATGGACGCCCCAGCGGAGGGAGGGGGGAAGACGGGAAGAAGGAGCCTACCACGAGGTGTGATTGTCCCTCTCCACTGTCGCCCGCCGCACGCGCACATGCGCGGACACACGCTCATCCTCTTGGGCGACTGTCGCCCGGTGTGGCCGCTTATGTAAGAAACACGCGCCTGAAACGCGGTTGTGGCGTGCGGCCGTCAGCGCGCGTCCCCCCTCTTTAGGCAGGCGGCGGGCCTGCGGCCTTCTGCCTCCCCGTCTCGCCCGTGCACGGCCCATGACGATCCCGCACCGCTCACTGATACCGGAGCAATCTCGCCTACGCACATCGTCACAGCCCGAGATACATACATCCGCCCAGAAGCTCCATGCCGTCAACGTAACACGGACGCAAGGCGGGCACAGACGGGCGGGCTCTGGCACCTGAGTGCACACCGTTTCCCATTTCAGCGGCGCCGTCGCCAGGGCTCCGTTTGGCCTCGACGATACCGGGCAGTGTCGAGAAGGGGACTTGCCTTTGTCCAGGCGGACCGAGGAAATTCCCTGTGGCCGCAGCACCAGCCCGCCGAACATGCCTCGGTGAACTACAGCTGTTTGAGGAAAAGGAAGTCACGTAAAGAGCTAACGCGACTAGAACCTCTTCAGAGGCCCACAAGCGTCAGCAAATCCACCTCACGATCTTGAAATCAGCCGCCACATCATGGACAGATATATCTCTGGTCTGAGCATAAGGTAGCAAAAAATTCAACCTGGGAATAATTGTGGACTGTTGTAATGTGGAAGTCCAGATAATCGATACACCGTTCCACAGCACGTAGCTCTCACTGCCGTACGCCACCTGGCTGTTGTAGTAAGCGGGCGGTGGGCACAGTTTTATCGCTAACAAAACACGTTACACGATGGCTCAAATGACCGCGACAGACTGCGTACCGCGTTCATATAGCATGGCAGGTGATGGCAGAGAACCTGCCGGACCATAAACTCGATGCACTTTGCCGACACCGAGGCGTTGATGAGTGAACCCCGAGGCGATGGAAGCCGGATATAAGGCACGCGTACGGGGTAGTACGCGGCGTAAACATTGAGCGACTGAAGGACAAGGGGTTTGTTGGACCCGTGGCGAGAGTCTTCGCGAAGCGGATAAGGTACCGTGCGTTTATGTGAAGGAACTCAGAAGTGGCGAAAAAAAAGTGATGACGGATGTCTCCGCCTGGCAAGTGGCATTCTGACTACAGTACCTTCCGGGAAACCAAGCTTGACCAACTAGACGCAAAGGATGTCCCACTGCAAAAATCGCGGAGGTAAGGATATGGTCCGACGAAGCGACGATCCACTTATTCCGGCCTCTCCCGAGGCACATAAATACGATGATCTGTTTGGCCGCGAGCGCGTGAGCTTCTATCTCCCTGTGCATCTACTCGGATGATCGATATATACCTGGGCTTCCTCTAAATACTTGCGCTTCGTACGTTCTTTCTGTTACCAATCCGGTGTATTTGCCAAGAGTTCTCGGTACGGCCGTTGATACCGACTTGGTGCAGCATGGGCCTCGGAGTGTCACAATTATTCACCAAAGGTTGCTGGAGACGCAAACATGGCATGGGGATCGTAGGTAGAGGCAAGTTGCTCGAGGATTAGTGATGTCAGTCTGAGAAAGCAAAGGAGGCGCATAGACGCCGGTGTGGCCACGCGCCCCGAATGGGGGCCGGGGCCAGCGTGTTGAGATCTCGAGAAGCGCATTGTGAACCGCCTGCATCGAGTCTACCACGACCTCTGCGGCCCTCGTGCATATAGTCTCTAACTGTGCGCCCCACCTGTAAGTCTCTGTCCCCCACGCACTATCCCCCATCTAACAACCATGCGCCTCCCGCGTACAGACAGCTCCAAATCCTCCACCGTCGAGTTCTACTCCCTGCGCGGCACCCTTACCTCACGACCCCGTATCAAGCTCGAGCCAGAAGAGCTGACGCCTGTCTCCGACCCAATCGCGAAGCTTACACGCGAGTGTAGTGCCCTCCGTCTAAAGCTGGCTACCGCCGAGCGCCGCGAACGCAACTCGTCCTCCTCCCGCCTCGCCCCGTCCCCGCACCCCCGCACCGCGCCCGTCTCGGCTCGCACACCCCCATACTCAACTCTCTCCCTCACCCTCGAATCAGTCCTGGCGCAGCGCGAGGCATCCCGCACGCAAGTGCACACCGAGGTCAAGAAGCTTGCGGAGCGATGCAAGCTGCTGGAGAAGGCTCTCCGCGACGCGCGTGAGACCCTCGACTTGAGGGACCGCGAGATCGAGCACCTCCGCGCCGAACGCGATCGCCTTGTCGTTGAGCGCGAGGAGGCTCGCGCGAAGAGCAGGAGCATCAGCCGGGAACGGTCGTATGTCGGTAGCTTGGACGATCACAACGGGCGGAACGGTGAGCGGCACCATCGGACTCGCGACAGGAGCAGGAGCAGCAGGCGCACCGTGCGACGGTCAGACGAGATCCCCCCACTCCCCCTCAGTCTCCCCATGTCGGTCGAGGCCGAGCACTTTGCGCGTGCTCGCAGCATGGACGTCTTTTTGACAAAGACGGACAATTGGTCCGGTGCCCAGATCATTCAAGCGGTGGACGACCTCAACGCAGAGATCAACCAGTTTGCCGCCGCCGCTACCGAGTCGTGTTCCTACGCGAAAAGGTCCGGCGCGAAGGCCCCCCTGGTGGTATCTCCCGAGCAGGAGAACATCACGCCCTGGCTGGGTCCCGCCCTTTCTCGCATTCTAGCCCTCCGCGACCATACCCAGGACCCTATACTAGTCCAGCTCGCACTGCAAGCGAGTATCGTCACTTGCTGCGCTCGATCTCTGTCATTATTCTGCGTCGGCTTCCCCTCCAAACTGGACGCGCTTCTGACACGGATCCTCGCACACATGCAGACGACAGGTACGTGGCCACGCCTCTCTGTCCCAACCCCCTTTCCTGAGCACCTCTTCCCCCCACCCCCAGAACAACAAGCGACCTCGTCAAGGTGGCGCGCCCTCACCCATCGCTCCATACGCACCCTTTACCCTGGGCTAGAAGACTACGCCGTGAACGAGCTCGTCACCACGATGCTCCGGTGGTCGAACGCAGTATTCTCCCTCTGCGGTTCCAGTGGCGCTTCAGGGTCTACCGCATCCGCCCTGCACCCCCAGCTGCGCCGCATTGCCGAAGCAGTGTACAAGCTCGCGCGCGTGACGCGGGAAGAGATCCTCTCGACCACGTTCGAGGTGCTCACCGTCGACGGCGGGAACGCCTTCGACCCCTGCCGCATGCTGAACAAGATGCGCGAGGGCGAGCACGACGACGAGCACGGGTCCATAGTCGCCGACGTCGGAGCGCTCGCGCTGGGCCCCCCCGTGGGGTCCCCAGACGACGCCCACGTGTTGTGCACGACGGAGCTCGGGCTCCGGTGCGTCACCCGGAGAGACGCGCGGAGCAGCGTGTACTCGGCGGCGGACGGCGGCGAGCTGGGCGACGCGTTCGAGAGCCGCCTCCTTCTTCTGCCAAAGGTGCTCCTCGACTCCGCCATGGACGTTATTGAGCGGGGATGAACATCCGGCGGGGCTGGACGCCGCACTTTGGTTATTCGTGATTGGGAGACGACAGCGACGACGTGCTAGATGCCCCGATACCCCCCACAGCTGCACCTAGGAGAGTCGGCCCGGTCCGCTGCAGCTCGGATGAGGGTGATCACCCCGGTCCCTGAGATCTTCGGTTTCTCCCCTCCTTCCCCCCTGCTCCGCTTTGATGTTTATGATGCGTCGATTGTGCGCGCCTGCTGCTTATTGCTATTGTGATATTCGACTGTACATAGATGTTTACCTCGGCGTTCCGCTCTCCGAGATGTCCCTGATTCCCGCTCTGCTGTCGTGGTGTTCGTTCGGAAGAAGTCCTTACACAATCCTCGTCTTGGTGCACGTCCTGACCCCTGCTGCTTATTCGGATCGCGGATCCCGGACTGTACATACTAACGACGTATCTGTAACATACTAGTGATTTATCTGTATCATCCGGAGCGGAATATTTACGTATACCAGGAAGCCAGAAGATTACTGGCGCACATTTTGGACCGCGCACGGACGTGTACAATGTCCGTGCATAGTTCGGCGCTTACCTCCTTTTCTAAATTCTTACTGAAGTTGAGTTGGAGGATTTGAGATCACGTGCATTGCTTTCTGCTCCTGAGTCGGCCATGGACTTCGCCCGTGCGGTTTCTGCGAGTTCAATTGGTCTGTGATCCCCTTTACGCCTCCTTTAGGGGTCAAGGGATACCATTACAGCAGTATCACTGATAAGGTAACACAGCCTCGCACCCCTAGTACGTTTTCTGACATCGTCGACGCAGAACACAATTGACCTGCGATCATAGGCAATTCTTCGGTCGCTCCGTACCACCCACATATCTCTCCCAGAGGCCCTAAAGGTGTGCTTTCTTTAGGGAGGAAACCTTGTAACCGGTCCAGCCTTCTCTTATCTTGAAGAGAAGCCTTTAACGTCTCGTCAAGTCAGCCCTGGATGTAATATGGGCTCACTACGCCACCCCTTTTCGTCGAATGTAAGTATGAGGCTATGCCCCCTCTTACCCCCCTCCCCCTCCGCTGGATTGCATGAAAGGGCGACGAATGGAGGTCCACGACAGCATAAAAGGGCGCGAGACGACTCACAATCGTCCTCACCATCTTGCACTTTCTCCACGACATTCCCTCAACACCTCACGACCTTAACGACCAAGTCTTTCACTCTTTCTCTACCATGTCGTCTGGTACTTCTTCCTCCTCTTCCCCAATCACCCCTTCTACTCCTACGCTGGCCGGCCCAGCTACCACTACTTTCACCACGGCGGATTTCATCCCCACATTCGCCACCCACCGCCCCACTAGGGACGAGCTGGCGGACGCCCTCCGCCACGCTCAGACCCGCGCATATACTCGTCACCTCCGTCAATCCATTGGGCTCGGCATCACCTTCGGCCCCGTAGCCACCACCAGCCCTACCACTACCACCACCACCACTTCGACGACGCGCACCCCTAGACCCCTCCCCACTCCCCCCACCACATTCGCGAGGACCGCGATCCCCACATTCCCCGCCGCATCCCCCATCGGCAAGACCTTCCCCTCGCTCCTCCCCGCCGCGTCGCCGCACTACCACACTCCCACCCCCACCGGCACCGCCGCGCCCGCGCCGTTCCGCGAGTACGTCCCCTCGACGCCCGTGGCGCGCCCCGCGTTCCCGCACCGCCGCTCGCGCGTCGCGCCGATCCACCCGCTCCGCCGCCGCCTGCACTGGCGCGTGCGCGTGTTCTACGAGGACGCGGTGCTGAGCCCCGCGCACGTCCCGCCCCCGCGCCGCACGCCCGGCGCGCGTGGTGCCCCTGCTTCGGAGAAGGGCAAGGAGGGCAAGGAGGACGCGAAGACGGAGGAGGGGGAGAGCTACTTCCACCTCCCGCTGGACCTGTTTTCCACCAATGCGCCCACGCGGCCTCAGGAGGAGCGTGAAGAGCGCAAGGAGGCGAAGGTTGGGCTCGGTCTTCTGGGCGTTGACTTTTGGGAGGAGGATGAGGACGTGATTGAGAAGGAGAGTTCGTAAAATGCGCCGTGCGCAGCCGAGCCGGCCTCGAGCATACGATCGTGCATAAAACATGTTATAGACGAAAGATTCGAGATACAAGTGTACGAATACATGACGTTGAAACTATTCGCCACATCACCGTGTGATATTTCCAGTACGACCGCGATTGTGGAAGTAAGTAGAGTAAAAAAGGGATCATTAAGGGAGCCAATATCCAAGGGGGTATATCCAACTGAGTCTTCATCCTTTCCGAACGCACCCACCGGCAATTGTCTCACTTCTTCAGCTTGCTTGCTTCCGGCGCCACACTAGGCTCGACGTCCTCGACGAACCGCCCCCTATCGGGCGGCGGCGGAGCTGGAGCAACCTGAGGCGCCTCTCCCTCCTGCGGCGCCGGCTTGTCCTTATCCTTGCCTTTCTTGCTCCCGCCCTTGCTCCCGCGGCGGAACCACGAGAGCGCCGTCCCACTTCGCTCGGGCTTCTTTCCGGGCACGACCTCGTCCGCCTCGCGGCCGGCGCCGGGGCGCACGACGCCGGGGTCCTCGGCGCGCTCGCGCTCGCTCTTGAGGAACTCCTCGCCGCGGATGCGGAGGAACTCCTCGAGGAGCGCGGCGTTGCGCGAGTTCGCCTTGTACATCGCGAGCACGAGGTCGCCGACGAACGGCACGAAGCCGACCGCCGCGGAGACGGCGTTGTTGAGCAGCATCTGGCGCAGCAGCCAGTTCGGGATCCTGCCGTGCGTGTGTCGCGCGCGGGGCGAGTAGCGGTGGTCCGGTGACGTCGGGGGGCGTCAATCGGGCGTGGAGGAAGGGGAAGCGGCGCCGGTGAGATGTGGGTGTGCCGTAAGGGGAGCTGGAAAAACGCACTCTGCCTGCCGGGCCTTGCGCACGACGAGGACGTAGTTGAGCGTCGCGTCCGCGACGTCCCCGGCACCGGGAATGATTCCTACACGCACGTTCGCGGTGGTCACGCTGTCAGCGCCGCCACGTCCCGTGAGCGCGGAGGACGGAAGACGGAGAGACGCACCGATGATGAACGTCCACCCGAAGCGCATGCCGCAAACGTGGAAGCCCTTGTCGAGGTAGTGCGCGCGGCGCTGCACGGAGCGCAGGATCTTCGCGTCGCGCTTGGAGAGCCCCGGGGGCGTATCGCGCTGCACGCCGGGACCCGCGGCGTCTCGCCATTCAATACTCGCAACGTGCACGCGCGGGAGAGCGGGGCACGCACCTTGCGCCGGCGTTCACGGCCCTTCTTGTCGGTGTAGGTCTCGTAGAGCGGGTCGGAGGGCTGGTACTGCCGGAGGTTGCGCTCGAAGACCTTGCGGCCGGCCTGGAAAGCGAACTGGGACATGGCGAGGGGGCGAGGACGAGGGGTGCGGTGGAGTGGTGGAGGCGGTCGCAGCGGCGCGAGGCCTTTTGAGAAGAGAGGCACAGCAGCGGTCGGGGCTCCCACCTCGCCGCCGTCGTGGGCTGACGTCATGGCTATCGAACGCGCGAGACAAAAGGCGCCGGCCTAATTATGCCCCCGAAGCTTGTATGTGGATCGATTTGTATAAACCCAATCAAACCTGTGCCGAACGATAATAATGCGATGCCAGACAGAAGCCAAAAACTAAAATTCGTTTACACGACAACTACCACAACAGTTGACAGAAGGTTCGAAGTATCCACATAAATAATACCGACGGCGCCACTTAAACGCCGACATTCATGGCTGTCTTCCCCGAATGTCCTCGACGAGTGCAGCGTCGAGCTGCGCATCGCCCCCTACCTCGACCAGCTTACTCGCTGGCCGACATCCGGGTTCAACAAGCAGCGTCTGCGCCCCCGCATATCCGCACTCACGGCCACGCATCGGCACACGTCCGGTCCGGCCGTTTGCTGTTGCGCCCCTTGCACTCCAGCTTCCCGCAGTCCTGGCACGGGTTGTTGCAGAACGCGCGCCCGCCCTTGCCCTTGCACTCGTTCGAGCCGCACTTGCAGCAGTGCCGCACGCGCTTGTGCAGCGGCTCCGACATGCCCGGCTCCGGCGTCCCGTCTATGATCGAGAACGTGCGCTTCAGCGGGCCCGACGGCGTCGCTGGCTGCGTGGGTGGTGGCGGCGCTTCGTGTGGATGCGCCCAGTACGCCGCCGCGTAGGGATAGGAGGACGGGTACTGTTGGTACGGCTGTCCCGGCGGCGGTCCGTACGCAAAGTTCGGTGGGGGCGGCGGCTGCTGCTGCGAGGGAGGTGGGGGCGGAGGTGGGCCCGCGCTCGCGCTCTGCGGCTGGCCGTTCACGGCCTGCTGCTGGTCCGGCGAGCTGCTGGGGCCCGGTTCGGGCATGGGCGCAGGGGGAGGCGGCGGCGGCGGTGCGCCATTCGGGTCGGGTACCCCGCTGTTCGCGTTCCACGCCTCCTGGAACTCCTCGTTCGACTTCGCGTGCGGCTCAGGTTAATGGGGTGCGTGCGGGTGCGATGCGGGCGGGGCACGTACGTCCTTCTCGGCGAGGTCGCCCTCGACCTGCTGCGAGTCGTGCGTCTCGTCCTCCTCGTCCTCCCCCGTGCCCTGGTCGCCCTCCTCATCCTCGTGCTTGAACGTCGTGTAGTCAAAGTCGGGCGTCCCGTCCTGGATCGCGCGCACGACGTCGAGGATCGCCTCCTTGCGCAGCCCCGCGCGCATGCTCGCGCGCACCATGTTCCACAGCGCTGTCGACACGCCCATCCCGGCCCAGTTCCACACCTCCGGCGCGCTCCCCAGGTCCGGGGTCCCCTGTAGTAGTAGCGCGGGGAACTCGTCCTTGAGCTTCGCCGGCAGCGCGCGCAGAATCGACGCGTCCGTGCTCGCGAACTTGCGGCCCTGAGGCCCAACGGCCTGGATGCACTGCAGGTTCATGCACACGTACTCGCAGCCAATTACGAAGAACGGCTTGCCAAGGTCGTACACCTTCAGGGGGCCGGACGAGATGCGCCCGCGGTTGAGGAGCGGCAATGCGCACGCAGGGCAACAGATGCCGTTGAACACTAGTGGTTGCGGGTCCCAGTACAGGAACCGGTGTTCTGATGGAGTCCGGGCAGTCGAGGCCGACGCGGTGAGCGAGAAGTAGACAGGCGACGAGGGCAGCCAAAACGTCTTCAGGATAGAATACAGGGAAGGAATCGAGGAGTTCTTGCTATTCGGCGCGAGGGAAACGAGATGGGACTTGAATGCCTCTTCGACGTTGGGGCCTGCGCCAGACACGGGATTGGGAGCTTCGAGCGCGGAGACGAGGGCGTGGAGGAATCTGTCCGGGCGCGAGCGCGACATTTCTCCCCAATCATCGGCGTGCAGGCTTGGATCAATCGGGAATGTTGAGCGACCTGTGCGAGGGTGAAGGGGAGGCGCGGAGATGGAACTCCACGCGGGATCGCCCATGGCAAAGGGCTGGGCGGACAAAGGGGGACGACGGTCACGATCAGGCCATGAGGGGATGATTGGGGCAAAACGCGCACGGCATAAGGGAAGACGCCACTTGTAGACGGTTGGGGCCCGCTGGCGAACGACCCTGGGGGGCGTTTGCGGGGACGGCTCGGCCGTCTGGGACCTACAGATCCCGCGGGAAGGCCATCCTTGCGCGGACGACCGACAGGGCGCTTGATCTTCGGAGGGGCATTGGGATCGACGGGTTTCTTGCCGCTGCCCTTTGGCCGGCCGGGCTTGCGCTTCACGGGCTGCTCTGGGGGCGCGCCGTCGACGACGGGTTGGGGAGGGGGAGGAGGACCCATAGGCATTGGCATCCCATGGTTCTGAAGCTCACCAGGATTGGGGATATGCTGGTGTTGAGGGTGTTGGGGATGCTGGACATGCTGCTGATCGCCGTTGGGCTGGCTGCTGATGGATTGGGACGCCAGCGTGCTCGAGAGACTGTGCATGGAGTTGGCGTCGGCCATCGTGCTGACAGCGCGAGATGCGATAGAGCCTGCAGAGCATGGTCATTGTTTGTCGGAGAGGAGGGGATGGTCGAAGAAGAGCAAAATGTGAATTTAGCTCACCGAAAGACGATTGTGGGGAATTTGAAGGTAAAATATCGAAGGGGAGGGCGTTGATGAGGGGAAAGTTGGATAGCCCTCTTTCGTCCACCCCAAGTCCACCACCGCTTATTTGTAAACGAAACCATTTCTCGCACGGGTTGATCCGGGGCCCGCATGGAAACCCTTATCTAGGGTTATTCTCGATCGCTCGTCTTCCGCGTGGAGTCGCCGTGGACCCCAGAGGTCTTTCATACTCTCTGAACGGAAGGTGGCATACACTAGGAAATCTTGTGTGCCCCCTCATAAGACGCGGAGCAGCCTCGGTACGGGCTGGTTCGCCTGCTGCACGGGCAGAGGCGGCTGTCCCCGAAATCCACTGCCACTTACATACCATGACCATCAGGGGTCACTTGGGTATTTATGGAATGTCTCATCATTGACGAGTGCTATATCATTTATTCATTGAGCCCGGCAAATTCTGTACCCTGCCCCCTTGCGATGTGAGGCCGACGTTGGCCACGTCGCACCGTCTCTACACTCTCGTCCCTTCATCATAAATTCCCGCTCCCTCAGTACTTGTTTTGCATAGCGGTGAGTAAGGAGCATGTGTTATGTTCTGACTTATCTAAATATTACTCGCTATGGTAGGTGCGCTGGCAGCCGATATCTTGCCGGCGGCTGCACTCTTCGGCCATTCGGGCTCGCGTGCGACTGCTCCACAAGCCTCCTGTCCTCGCATCCGCAGTTTGCGAGCCTCGCGCCAATAAACCCGCTTCCCATGTTGCTAGCCCGCAGGCCATATGGAAATTGTGGACGACATAGATGAGAACACGGGTTGGCACTTTTTGTGTGTCTAGGTGCGCCTCGCTTCCGGGAGGGGAGACGAAGAGAGGCGAGGCGAAGGAGCGTTTGGGCGACGCGGTACGATGTCATCTCACGTTCCTGGAAGTTTTCTACGATGTCACCTCGGGTGTCCGACCATCTCGGTCGCCAGAACGGGCGTTCAATCCGCCCCCAGGCCGACCTCAGGCCGGCTCTCGCCCCCAGCCAGAGCTTCCAAGCACGCGTCTCGGCGCACGCTTCGCTGCGGCACTGAGACCGCGTTGCTGGCATCCAGAGCTAGCAGCGGGTGTGCTTGATGCGCGCAGAGGACGAGTGCCGGGGGCAGAACACGTCGCACAATGACGTCTGGGCGGGGAGTAACCAGGGGGACGAAGGCGTCGGGGACGCCCTGTTGGACGCAGCTCGGGCGATGCCGTCATTGGTGGCCACATCTCCCTCCTCGGCGGGGAGGCCGCCCCGGAAACCTGGGCGATCAATTAACACATCGCTATATATTATCGACTCGCTAATCGCTCGCAACTTTCAGTCCAAGTCCGGCCACCGCATCCCGCCTCGTCCCCACCTCTTGCCTCTCGTCCCCCTCCTCCTCCCTCATAAACCGCGCCTCGCGGTCCCTCCACTCCTTACTCTCCCGACGCTCCTTCGCCCCAAGTCGTCATGATCGCCGTAGCGCCCCTTCTTATCGCTCTCGCGGGACTCGCGTCTTCCGCGTCAGCCCATATTGGTCGGTTCGGTTCGGCCTTCCCTCCCCGTCCCGCAACTCAGCCTGCCGTCTAGCGTTCTGGCACAACTCCATGTACGGCTTCAATGTGACCGACCAGACCTTCTCCTACGACAACCGCCCTCAAGTCCCGCTCTATGACATGACTTTTGAGCAGTGGTGGCTCGTGAGCGATGTCCGCTTCCTACCGGTCCTGCGCGCGCTCACAGCCCACCTTAGCACGGTCACATTGACTACCCTCCCAACGACGGCGACGTCTTTGAGCTCCCTGCTGGCGGAACCGTCAACTCCGAGCTCTCTTGCGACAAGGGTGCCACGTCTTGGTACGCCTCTTCGCAGGGGTAAGTCCGCTTTTCGGGTGCCTACTGCGCGGGCCTGATCTTGGCCCTCCAGTGGCGACGTCGGCTACGGTAGCAACTCCCCCTGCCCTGGTGCGCAGACCACTGCGTTCCACACCAACAATGAGGACGACGTGAAGGGCTGTGCGCTCGCTATCGCGTACAAGTCCGACGTGAACGACCTTCAGCCCGATGACTTCGTGGTCTTCTCCGTCAACCACACCTGCGTCTGGTACCTTAACACCGCGTTCAACATTCCGCAGCTCCCCGCTTGCCCTGACGGCGGTTGCCACTGCACCTTCAACTGGATTCACTCGGTGGGTATATGCGTCTATGCGTGCTTCCCAGAAGTAAACTAACCTGTATGCTTCAGATTGACAGCGGTTCCGAGCAGAGTAAGCTGCGTCGCATTGTGTGACTATATGCGGAGACTTACTAGTAACCTATCACCAGTTTACCAGAACGCCTTTAAATGCAAGGTCACCGGCAATGTTGGTTCTCAGGCTCTCGGCACCCCTCTTGTCCCCCGCCGGTACGTAATCCTATCACAATTCAATTGCATTACGAAAACCTTATCAACTTTTTGCACAGCTGTGGCACAGACGCTAGCGAGTCCGACGCGTCTGTTGCCAGCCCAGGCAACTGCACCATCGGCGCGAAGACCCCCATGTACTGGTACCAGAAAGAGGGCAACAACGTGAGTTCTTCCACGCTTTAGGTATCTCCCTGTCCAACCAACATGTTGTGTCGTAGATGTTCGAAGATACTTACCACGCGCCGTACTACAACGGCTTGTACGGCTTTAACGACGGCGCCCAGACCGACATTTTCGAGGACGGCGTAATCGCTTCCCTCGCCTCTTTCACCGTCTCCTCGGCTACATCTACTTCCAAGGCGGCTGCCAGCCAAGCTGCCGCCGCGACCACCACCGCTGTCCAGCAGACTACCAAGGTCGCTGTAGCCTTGTCGGCTGCAATCTCCTCTTCCTCATCCGAACACTCGAGCTCGACCCCCGCGTCGACCTCGAGCTCCGCGGCCACCACGCAAGCATGGTAAGCACCTATCGCTGGCGGAGCGTATGCGCTGCTTCTGACGTTATCTCCGCGTTTCCCAGCAAGCGCAGGGCTTCGAAGAAGCGCGACCTCGCCAAGAAGCACGTGCGCCAGCTGTCCGGTCTCCACCACTGAGCGCGAACGCCGCTCCGCCAGATGCGAAGGCAAGCCTTTAGCCCCGCATCGCCCACATACCCGCGCTCTCGGCGACCGCCCAGGCTCGACGCGCTGTGCCGGTCCGCGCACCCTTCGTTCCACACACATACAGTACTCTGATCCGTCTCCACTGTCTCTGCCTCTGCCGCTTCCCTCGTTTGCACCTCCCGCTCCCTTGCGTCTTGCACGCTTTCTCTTGCGTCCTGCCGTCCTTTCTTTTTCACCACCACCACCCCATGCTGGCCTGCAGATACAGTTGTACTGTGCATATACTGCTCGAATAGCTCCTCAGCGCGCGTGCCCGCGCCCGCCATGGGGGCGGCGCGTCCAGGGGGCGCGTCGTGGGCGCGCTGCAATGTGCGCTGCTAGAACCGCTACACATCATCCCCGGTTGCCAATTATTCTCTGTTCGCGTGACGCGGGCTGCTGTTGTTCTTTGGGTGTACATCCGAGTATTGAATACCGAATGACGAGGTTTGAAGATCTATGACTGCGCGAGTACGTACTCGGTTCGGAAGTTGGCGGGTCTATTCTGAGGACATGTGCTAGTCCGAATGGTGACTAGACATGGTTCTAGATGCTACTCGACACGCGCTGGTCAGTCAGGAAAATCCCTTTTGCGACAGTTCATAGACTCGGAGTTGTTCGTAGTAACCCCGTGACATTAGGGAGCATTCCTCGTCAGTCTCTGGCCCTGGAGAATATAGACATGTACATGATGCGTCTCGACTTGACGTGCGCACAGAGCCTCCCACATGATGAAAAAAAGGCTCACACGCGACATCACCGCCGCATTGATATCCTCCCAAGGATGCTTGAGAGTCAACCCCTTCCCCTCAGCGACGAACGTACTGTACATAGCGAACAAACCAAGCACAATACATAAAAGCAACACCCCAGCTCAACCCAAGGCACCGAGAGCGCCTCCTCACGCGTCCCGCGCCGCGACCTTGTCCGCGAGGTCGCCCATGCCCATGCCGCGCAGGCGATCGGCGAGCACGCCCGTGTTGCCCTCGCGCGCGACGGCGCCGAGCAGCGCCTCGCCCATCACCGCCATCGCGTCGTCCGCCCCGCGCGCGGCGTCCGCGCGCGCGTCGCCAAAGCGCTCGCGCGCGTACGCGTCCGGGCCGCGCTCGAGGAAGTCGGCGTAGTGCGCCCGGATCGCGGGTTGGCTGAAGTTGGCGCGGAGGGAGCCTGCCGGTGCAGCCACTTCGTGCGCGGCCGCCGACGCTGTGGGAGGGGAGGGCGTTTGCGCGAGGACGAGGGAGGGGGCGAGGGAGGCGGGGGAGGTGGTGCCGTCCCAGGCGATGTAGGGGATGCGGATGGACTCAAGGATCTGGAGGGCCTCCCAGTCTTTGGAGACTCTCTCGCCGTCGCCGACGCGGAACTGGAGGTTGATGATCGCGAAGTCGCCGACGTTGAGGGCGACGACGCCCTCCTTGGCGTCTTTGACGGCGCTGGGGAGTTGTTGTTTCGGATTAATCTGCGCCCAGGATGTGAGCGCAATTGGCAGACGTTTCGGGCGGAAGGTATACTTCTTGGCCGTTGAAATGGGACACGTCCAACCTTGGGCATTTGTCCCACGGATCGTTCGCGACACCAATAGCCACGTACGAGATGCTGCAAAAAGTTATAAGCCTGTGAGGAAGCACCGAGAGAATCGAAGCGCACCGGTCACGAGTGAACTTCGTGAGATTCTCGCCTTGGGGGGCGGCACCTCCCTCTGCAATTGCGGTGGTCGAAGGATAGGGTACAACCTGCACCTTCGAACCGTAGACTAGTACCGCACCCTTATCTTTCCTCCGATTTTGGACGAGGACAGAGAGCTGGATCAAGCTCTCCGTCGACGCTTTGTGCGTGCGGATAATTTCACGGCCTTGGTCCGCGCTCCCGGCAAAGATGCGTTGCTGACGGTCTGAGTACCTCTCTGCCCTGGGACTCACTGGGTCGATCAACGACTGGAGACTGAACCGTGGAGAAACGGAGAACGTGTGGAGTCAGAGTAGGCGGGACCATTGTTTTCGGGGAAGAACGCACTCGCAGTCGACGCGCCCTGCACAGGTAACCCAGAACCCTACGCCTTCGGAGTGCCCGTGTGCGAACACAGGCTGCTGTGCAAATCGCTCATTCGGGAGGGGCTTGGTGAGGAAGGCGCTGGTGGTTGGGGGATGCGTGAAGTTGGCGCACTCGCGCTTGTGGCGGGCCTTGAAGTCAGCGAGCTGGCAAGTCTGGTCGCAGTACCGCGCCGCTCTGCCAGGTGGAACGCATGTGTGAGAGCCTTCTCAGTGCGTGATAGGCGAAGCTTACTTGCAGCGAGAGCAGCTCTTCAAGGAATCGCCGCGATCCTTGCCACAGTGGGAGCACCTGCCCTTCGTCATCTTTTCTTCCTCCTTTTTCTGGTTCAACTGCGCCCGCAACTTGGCTATCATAGCCTGGGCGGATGCCTCAAACATATCAAAACTGGATGCGAGGTTGTTGATCTGGCTTTGTTGAGAGCTCATGGTGATTTTGGTGTGTGCTCGAGGCCGTGGTGAGCGATAGAGATGAGAGGGTTCCGATAGCCGCGGTGCTACCCAATCTGGCCGATCTTCAATAATGTCTCAGTTGCTTGGAAGCTAGCCAGATTTGACTCGACGCGTGACGCTGTCGCGACGACCTGATCACGTGCTTGTGACAGACCGCGATGCGTAACCGGGCTCGCGCACCGCGGACCCGGGCTTGAGGTAATCCCACTGTCCGAGGCTGGGTGAGGCCATCGCCGCCCCTTTCTCGCGTACGCACCAAACCATCCCCATGACCTTCTCCTCGCCCTCCCGTCGGTCCGCCTGCTCGTCTTGTCGCCCGCATCTACCTTTCTCATGACCGCGGCCCGGCCGCGTCGCAGAAGTCCTCAAAAGCGATTCCGAAATGGCCCCGGATGACCAGGTTTTTTGCTCTCCCAGCTCTCCCCCGCTCCCGCACACACATTCACCCCCACCTCTGTACCAGCCATGTCGCTCGCCGCTCCAGTAAAGGCCTCCCTGAACCGCATCGCGTTCATCACCGGTGCGGGTCAAGGAATCGGCCGTGCCATTGCTCTCCGCCTCGCGCGCGATGGCTACGATGTCTCCATCGCCGACATACCTTCCGCAAAAGAGAAGGTGAACGGCGTCCTGGAAGAAATCAAGTCCTATGGCCGCCAGGCCATCAGTGTCGACGCAGGTCAATCCTCTCTGATGTCGTGCTCCGCAGTCACTCACTGTGTTCGTCGCTCTGTAGATGTTCGAGAGCCCAAGCAGATCGAGGCCGCCATCGCTCAGACGGTCGAGCAGCTCGGGCCTCGCCTTTATGTCAGCGTCGCCAACGCAGGCATCACTCAAGTCAGGCCTCTGCTTGAATGCACACCGGAGTACGTCCGTGTCTGCTGCTGTGGCGATCTTACTTTTCGTGCTGATGGGCTCTTGCCGCAGGTTCATCGAGAACGAAGTGCGGGTCAACCTCCTTGGGCTCATGAACACCCACATCTTCGCCGCGAAGCAGATGGTGAAGCAGGGCTCTGGTGGGCGCATCCTCGGCGCGGGCTCGATCGCGTCCTACCGCACTGCGGAGAACCTCGGGCCCTATGGCGGCACGAAGTTCGCTGTTCGTGGCTTCACGGAGGCGGCCGCGAAGGAATGGGCGCAGTACGATATCCGGGTGAACGGTAAGTTCTTGGGAGCGGACGTACCGTTCTTGGGTCTAGTGCTGACATACCTGGGTTCAAGCATACGGGCCTGGTATCGTCGATACCCCGATGTGGGATCACATCGACCGCGAGCTCGCGCGCATCGTGAGTTCCCTTGTCGCATTCATCGGAACTCCATCTCACTCACTCTGTTCGCAGGAGGGTATTTCGGTTGGAGAGGCAAAGGCACAGCGCGTCAAGAAAGACATCAAGCTCGGCCGGATCCAGGAGCCCGAGGACGTCGCTAAGCTCGTCTCCTTCCTCGTTTCGGAGGAGGGCGAGTACATCACCGGCCAAACTATCAAGACCTGTGGAGGGGCGTCGCTCTAGGCAGCTTCTGTGCGGGCCGTCTTTATAAACTTCAAGTGCCGCCCTTCCGTCTATCATCCGGGCTTGGTCAGGGGCGGGGCCGGCGCGCCTGCGCCCGTGCATTTGCAATTGGCGTATGTTGGAACTTGGTGGAATGCTTAGACGAGGCAGAGCCTGAAGGTTTGTCGGAACTGACAATGTCCCAAGTTGTGTATGTGTTGTGTACTCTGTGAATTGTATGAATAAAATGCCTTGATTCCTTACACGCTTGCTTCAGGGAATGGGATCCTACTATATAACAGCTCGACCAAGGCTGCCACTACAACGCTAACGCGGATAGTGGTAACAAACTTGAGGTGAATTCAGATGGCTACTACCTATATCAAGGTCCTACAAGATTCCAGCACACTTTTCGTCTGAATACAAGACATGTTAAACATCCTTCTTCTGGCGACACCCTACAACTCTCTTGCGTTCAAAGTGGGAATCCAAGTCTACATCGTTACGGCACTCCGCGCGGGGCGGAGGAGGAAGCTGGTGTTATCTCGCCAAACGCGTTTGGACAGCCACTTATCGACGCGCGCCTTATCGGGCCCCGCCACTTATCGTCAGTGCGCCACAAGCCAAGTTCCCCGTCTCGGTCTCGGGACCACCGACCGCCTCGCCCAGTCTGACTTGCAGTTTTCCACGGCCTCCTCTGATAGCATTGGCGACCGTACTTATATACTCCTCCGTTATGGCACGGCCGCGCTCGACTCTGCTCCGCCCTCGGTCGCCCGCCCCTCCGCCGCCGCCACAGCCGCCCATATCCCTCGACGGTCGACTCCTGTCTAGGGCCTCGACTTGAAGGATGTCGTCCACAATCGAGAAGCTGTCGAAGTACAGGCACCTTTCTGCATGGGTGCTCGAACCCGAGCCCTCGACGTTCGCGCCTAGCACGAGATGGTCGAACAAGGACATGGATCCTGTGCCGCCGAAAGGGGTGAGTTGCTTTCATGCGGGCACTCGTGTAATGGTCCGTGAATGAGGTGCTTTCTGTGCAGAGAACGTGGTCTACGTTCAACTACGTCGCGTACTGGATCTCAGACGCGACCAATACGGCGGTTTGGGAGCTTGCGTCAAGTATGCTTGCCATCGGGCTTTCGTGGTGCGTTTGCTTTCTTTTCTGCTTCTGAAGCAAGCACCCCCTTCTTATACGCCGACATTCGAACCCTTCAGGCGCCAGGCTCTCCCTGCAATTGCCCTAGGACATATTATCATTTCAATTGTAATGGTGCTGAACGGGACAATCGGCGCGCGCCTGCACGTCGGCTTCCCCGTGCTCAACCGGTCGTCCTTCGGATTCTGGTTCAGCTACTTCAGCGTCATCTCGCGCGTTGTGCTCTCCATGTTCTGGTTCGGTATTCAGACGTATACGGGCTCGGAATGTGTGTATCAGGTACGTGCGCGACTTTGAAAGCCCAGCGCAAGAGTGGTTTCTGAATCTGCGCGCTAGATGTTGAAGGCAATTTGGCCCTCCCTGGCCCGTCTTCCGAACCAGTTGGCTCCCGGTGCTAACATTACGACCTCTGGTGCGTTCAACCCGTTTCTGAACGGGAGGGTATCGAGCTGACTGCGTTAAAAGGGATGCTCTGCTACTTCCTCTATTGGCTCATCCAGTTCCCATTCATGCTGGTATCGCCGCAGAAGATTCGCTGGCTTTTTGTCGTCAAGGTGTTCATCGTTCCGCCAGCCTGGCTTGCGATGCTCATTTGGGCGTTTGTCAAAGTGCCGTCGAGCAAGGGGCTGTTCGAGCAGCATACCGCTCTCTCGGGCAGCGCGTTGTCGTATGCGTGGTTGAGCGCCTTGAACAGTGCACTTGGCATCTATTCTACCCTCGCCGTCAACATTCCGGACTTTACTGTAAGCGTGGAGTCCTTGATATGATTCTTTATGCTGAACCATCCCTGCCTAGCGTTATGCTAAGAACGAGAGAGCGTGAGTTACCCAGCCCGATCTGGAGTGGAAGACCTACTAATGCATTTACCAGTCAATACGTCCAACTGATCATTATCCCCATCGCCTTCACCCTCATCGGGTTCACCGGCATCGCCGTGACTTCCGCGGGCATCGTATTGTACGGCAAGATCCTCTGGGACCCGCTCACACTCATCAACGAGTGGGACAACCGCGCGGCGGCGTTCTTCGCGTCGTTCTCGTTCGTTCTCGCCACCCTCGGCACGAACATCTCCGCCAACTCGCTCTCCGCCGCGAACGACATGACCGTCCTCTTCCCGCGCTACATCAACATCCGCCGCGGCCAGGTCCTCTGCGCCATCCTCGGCGGCTGGGCACTCTGCCCCTGGGAGATCCTCGCGAGCGCGCAGGGCTTCTTGTCGTTCATGAACGGGTACACGGTCTTCCTCGGGCCGTTCGCGGCGATCATGGTGGCGGATGTGCGTGGCTGCCACGTTTTCTCCTAGTATCGATGGCTGACTCAAGCGTCTCGCTGTTAGTATTGGATCGTGCACAAGGGCAAGGTCGATGTCCCCTCGATGTACCGCCCGCATGGCCGCTACAGGTATACTGCAGGCTTCGTGAGTTCTTCCCTGCAGCACATAACAAGTGGGCTGTGCATTAAACTCTACTACAGAACTGGAGGGCGGTGGTAGCCATTTTGCTCTCGGTGCCGCCGAACTTGCCCGGCCTCATCAATTCGATTAATCCGAAGATCCCTGTAGGCGGTGCTACCAAGATATACAGCTTCGCGTGGCTGTTCGGGGTGCGTTCTTCGGTATTGGTATTCGAATTCGCGCTTACGTTGGGTCTGTGCGCCAGTTCTTCGTCGCACTCACGGTGTACTCGTCCCTGTCGCTCCTCTTCCCCGCGGAGGAGACCTTTATCGATGAAGCTATCACGAGCGAAGATTCGGACGACGCGCCAGCAAGCGATAAGTCGTCGCATATCGAGAAGGGCGCGGAGGCAGACCTTAAGGCTGTGTAGCCGCTCTCTCTTTTATCTTTACGACCATTTAGACGGATATCTTATGAGCGATATGTGTTAGGCGTCTGTTATCGCAGATCGCCCTTGTGGTGTATGATTACCTGGAAACAAATGAAGGAATTACTATTGTCGACTTCTCTCACAGGGTGACGTAGTGTCCAGGGTTTCGATGGTTCTGGAATCAACCAGTGCCTCTATGCAAATATTCCCACTACAATGAAGACCGCGGAGCAATACCTTCACAGGTGCTCGCAGGTTCTAACTCTACATCTGACAGGTCTCGCAACCGCCGCGCAGTGTCTAGTAGTACACATAACAACGCAACAACGGCGGCTTATAATGCATGATCTATGGTCGTGATGTCGGGAAAGGACGTGAAAAGCTCGTGCAATATCAAAAACTGTCGTTACATCAACCTTGCCAACCCAAAGAGAGAAGCGCAGCGAATACGGCGAGTGGTGAACCGATTAAGAAGGCGATTCCGGCGACTCCGACGATGGACGCGTACGCCGCATCGAGAGGCGTGAGTCCTTCGGGACGTGGGATGTACTTCGGGAGCGCCGCGAGGCCGACGGGGAACGCGACGATGCTGGACACGACGATAAAGTAGACGACCAGCTCCATCGGGGGCCCTTCTCTGGACGCGAATCTGGGCTGGTTGCTGTCGCAGAGGAGGTTCAGGCCGGTTCCCGCGACCGCGAGCCCGCTTCCGATTATCGAGCACCCTAGGATCACCGGGAGCACGAGCGCGTACCAAGAGGCGATGCTGTACGCTGGGTTGCTGGTGTACATGTGTCCACCGACGAGGGCGAGGAGGAAGGAGAAGGGGAAGGCGGCAGCTGTGCAGAAGCACGCGGACCCGACGGTCCTCAGGAAGAGGATGGCGTATTTACGGGCGGCAGCGTATTTGGTGCTGGATGGATTGTGCGGTGTGTTGGCAGTGGGCGTGGACTGGGCAGGGAGTGAAGACGGCCGACAGGTGGTTCCTCGTTCGAGGTCGAAGTGTGATAGGGAAAGGGAACGAGTGCTGGTGGGTAGCAACGTAGGTGTGGGAGATGGGCATGGGGAGAGAGACGGTGTGTCGGTCCTTGCGGAGCTTGGGGACGGAGGGTATGTGGCAGACGTAGGTGTCGAGAGAAACATCGTGAGAGCAAGGTATGTCAAATGTATACGTCCTACGCCAATTGTGAGCATCAGATATCTACTGGAAAGTTGGTCGAGACACTTACTTGTGACTAGAGAGTAGAGGACACATGGAATCTCATGTCGCGGAGTCGTATTTAAGGCGAGCGAGGTTCTGGGCTGTGTAGTTGGCTGCTACCGCATTTCCAAGACCCCGAAGGCGCACGCCTGTGGCGGGCTGCAGGGCATAGCCATCCCCGAAGCCGCAGGGCACAATAACATCTGGCTTGATCTAGAAGTTGTGCAGATGAGTCGTAGAGCTATCGATAAAAGAAGACCAGCCACGAGGTACAAAAACGTGTTCTGAGAACATTCTGGTTGATATGTTCCACGCCTCGTATTGCCACCAGAGGCGTGCAATAATGGGAGTTACAACCACTGTGAGAAGTCGCGTGGGCACGGCCCCGCATACCACGAGGCTTGGACGTGGTCCTCAGGTGTCCTAACCAAATGCATCGTGAGATAAGGTTCAGAGCATTGGCCTGAGGAGGAGGCGAGGAAGAAGCGTGTGTGCACTGCCTCTAGCCGTCTGGGGCCCGACTCACTCGTCATCATAGTCTACAAGCTCTTGCAGTTGGCTTCTGTATCTATATCCGCGCTGGGTAGACATAGGGTTTGCATAGGTAGTGGGCCAGTACCACATTTGATTTCCATTCGATCCGGATGGTGCTGAGGCTTGAGAGTCGTCTGTAGGTGGGAGCCGGGAGCCCGAGGAACCTACTGCGCCACTGTCTCCTAAAGCGCTCAGCGCACGTGACCATCACCGAGGAGTACCAGGGTCCAGTGGTGCGAGCAGAACAGCTCGTCGTCCATGATCCTCCTATTAGGGCTTGCCCATGCAAATGGCCTAGTGTCTGGTGTTCCTCATACCCTGTCCGGAATCAATTCGCTCATTTCTTGTCCTTTGATCGGCGTCCTCAAACGTAACCTGAAAATCAATACACCAGAAAAAAGCCGCGCCGCCGTGTCGCCGCCGGTATCTGCGCCATCTGCTCTGCGCCTCTATCTATAAGGGCTAGCGAGCTTGAAAGAGGCACAAGATATGGGAGAAGCTTGATTTGCTCCTGTTGTAAGTGGTCGTGTCAGTGAGAAAACCCATACATTGCTGATTGGGCTGATGTGTGTAGAACATCACTCAGGAATATGGGCAGTATGTCGCCGCTCTAGCGGTTGGTTGCAAACAACGCGTGACACGAGATAGGAGAAGGATTGTTGGACGTTCTCCACGACGTTCTCTTCAGGGTACCCAGGAACGCTGTTGGACCGTTTCGACATCTGTGCGCTCTGCTCGCAGCTAGGTGGGCCATCACTCCCCGACGAGTTGATTTGGCAGGCGTTGGCTGACACGTCGCCGGGATGGGGGCTGGGCATATCGTTGTGCATCCTGGTATCGGTGAGCTTCAATAACACCCCCGTTTTTGCTCGCTGTCGATGTCGGAAGGGACTTGAGGAATGAACGTCCGTGATGCACAGCGTATGGGACAGGCTGCGGTGGGTGTCGTGGGATCATTGGCACCCTTGCTCGGTACGGTGATCATGGGCTCGTCGAAGGGATGCGCGCGCGCCCGTAAGAGGCCGCGTGAGGTCATCCAGCGGTATGGCCTCACGCAGCTTCTGCGGCGTTCACGGAGCTGACGAAGGCTACTACTATGGAACGATGCGCTCCCGGAGTGGCCGTCCTAGGAGAGTCGAGACGGATGGACGACGGATACCACCCAGCATCGACTCACTTATGGGAGCAACACGAGCGAGGTGGCTAATAGGCAGGGGTTGTACACGACGGCTGTTGGAAGTCTGCAATGCATCGTCCACCTCCGAAGCGTTCCTGAACTCTCAAAATTGAATTGACGCCGATGTTATCGCTGGTTATGTCAGTCTATACGCTTCTGCACATCGGTCGTTGTGCGGGATCGTGCAGTGGGAAATCAGGCACACGACTTCGATGGTGGCGCCGACGGGCGAAGACCATGGTGGCCATCGGAAGAGAAGACCTTGCGCAGTGCGTCCCATAGTTGTCTATACATTCCGATCCCGCCGACATATCTGCGATGCGTTTCTTTGCAAACTGCCATGTCACTGTATGCTTCTTCTGCCAATGTCCGTCCTACGTGACGACCCACGCGACCACGGTCTGTCATTTGGGAGTATAGCCCCGAGCTTCCAGGTACACGCCTCGGAGGAGCGGATGAAAGTCCCTACATTGGGATGCGCGTCTGACGCGGGCAATAAAGCTTCTCTCACCCGAAAGAACCTCCATCCCACCCTCCCCGTCCGGTAACACCATGGTCCTCTCAAACACCACAGCGGCCCTCGTCGGGTTCACCTGCGAGACAGCTCTATGGGGTACGTACTAGCGGATAGTTAGCCTGTCTTTAGACTTGGGTGCTTACGTCTGTTACCTCCAGGTGCTTATGCTATCCTTTTCGGTACCTCTATGGTCCTTCTCCTTGGTAGGAGGAAAGGAGGGCTAGAGTCGATCAATGTGCCCATCGTCACAGTTAGCTGCATCTTGTTTGCTGCGTGCACGACACATTTCGGCCTGGGTTTCAATCACCTCACGACACTGGTGAGTTCACTCGGGATTTCATACCCATGTGTTCTCACACCATCTCGCCCGTTCTTGCAGGAGGCAGTTGGGATAGAGGGATACGCTAACGAGACCAACCCCCTCATTGGTGCTGACCTCCTGGTCTCAGTCTGCGACCTCCTCGGCGACTTCATCCTCATCTATCGCTGCTGGATTCTGTGGGGGAGGAACTACTGGGTGACCGTCCTCCCCACATTGTGCGCTATCGCGGGACTCGGTAAGTTTCGTGCTCAAAATCGCGCACTCCTCCCTTGCGACTCTCGTACTGACTGCCTCTGCAGTATGCGTCTCCCAATCTATCCACTTCATCATCTCCCTCACCCCGGAGTCCCCGATGCCGCCCGCGGCGATCGTGCCGCTCACCACGGCGGGCTTCGCGCTCCCGCTCTGCACGAACGTGCTCACGACCGGGTTCATCATCTTCAAGATCTGGCGCACCGCGCACCTATCCGGCGGCGACGCCTCGCTCGCGAGCACGCACCGCATCGCGCGCGGCGCGATCATGATCATCGTCGAGAGCGGCGCGCTCTACCTCATCACGCAGCTCATCCTCGTCGTCCTCATCAGCCTCGGGCACCCCGCGGAGGCCATCGTCGCGGAGGCGGCGGTGCAGGTCTATGTGAGTCGCGCTCGCTTCTTCCTCCGCTTCTCTTCCCCCCCTTCCCTGATCTCCGCGATTGCGCTTCGCGCGCGCGGCGTCCATCCCTATGTGTCGATCGGGCGTGGATCGGCGATGTCTGACGGCGCATTGCTTCTGCACAGGGAATCGCCCCGACGCTCATCGTCATCCGCGTTGGGCTCGGTATAGCCGTCGAGACCACCCACGTGCCGCCCTCGAAGCCGATTTCGTGGGCGCGCCAAACGGAGGTCATCTCCGACGACCTCAGCCGGAGCGGCACGTACTACAACGGCCAGTCGACAAGCAAGCTAGACAAGGACTCGATCGAACTCAAGGGCTACCACGGGGCGGTGTGAGCCCCTTCGCCTTGGGCGTTTCGAGCGCTTTTGGGGATCTTAGGCGGCGGAATGGTGTAACGAATCGGTTTTAATGACGTCGGTCTGGGGCTGGTTTCTTCCCCGATATCATGGGTGTCTTTTAAAGTTATGTAGTAATGTACTCCGTTCGGTCCTGGAATCAATGATATGTTGATGCTGCACATCTCTCCGTGGGCCTTGGCTGCTGCCGGAACGAAATGGCCACACGCCAAGGCGAAAAAGTTGCGCTGTGGCGGATCAACGTTGCCTTCCTATATGCTTACGCCCACTTTCATTCGGCATGAACGCGGTGTGGAGATTGTGCATTGAATTGTATCCGGCAAGGCATGTGTGTGATAAGAGGACGGGCATGCCCAAGTGAGAAGGGTGTAAATGATACAACAACATAGGTAGCTTATCGTGACGAAGGGGTATTGTCAACTTCGGGTCCTAGAACCTCATGCGCCGGGTGCGCCTCCACGTATCGTCTCAGCGCCGTCCAGTCCCTGCACCTATGCACACTGCCCACTCCACTCGCCCCGTGTGTCCACTTCCCCTCCCTGACGACTGGATGGGCCGGCTCCAGCGTCAGGTCCGCATTGCAGAGCACGGTCTGGCGCATGTAACGCAGACAGTGCTCGACATGGTGCGCGGCTGCGGTACCGTTCTTGATGAAGCCCACGCGGAAGGCCTCGAGACAGTGCATCTGGTGGATCATGGAGACGACGAAGGTGCGGTTGTTTGGGCCGAGGTCGACGAAGCCCTCCGTGGGCGGGTAGAATTGCGACGCCCACTCGCGCTCGGCGTGGAGGCTAAAGTAGGGATAGCCGTTCTCGAGCACCATTCCGACAGTGGGGAGCTTGAGAGGGAGCTGTGAAGGAAAGTCGTCTTCGAGGTAGCCTGGAGAATGAAGTTGAGAAGAGATTGAAAAGAAAAAAAAACAATAGCGGCTCACTGTATGTGGGCTCGACGGGTAAGAGCTTCTCTGCAGCGTGGATTAGGAAAACTATGAAGAAGACATTGACGACCGTGGTGATGAAAAGAGGGTAGAGAGAATAGTGCCATGGAGCGCGGCACCCATGGTGCGAGGGCTTCATCGCTTGGACCAAGAGCTATTACGGGGATGGGTGAGCGGCAAGTTCTGAAGGAGGAGCCTCAAATCACTTGCCTGGAGACTCCGCTCATGAAAACACGGAAAATAGGGATGTACGGGCCGACATCCAGGTCGCTCTAGATGGATACTCACGCCTCATCGCACATAAGTCGCCCCGTACACACCGACGGGTGCCCGCTGACCGGGATCACCGACGACTACGTTGGGCGTGCACCGCGACTTGCAATTGTATTCTCATGTCACGGGTTCATCACGCTTCTCTGTAAAAGCTGTCCGTGTATGTCGGAACGGTGCCTCGATGCCCGCGGGCTGAGCAAGGGCCCGAAGCAAACTTCACTGTGAGTACATCAGACAGCGTTCACAAGAGGACTTTGAGTTCAATAGATCTACTTGGACATACCTTCTCGCGCCGCGTTCTCGATCGTCAGGTCCGGACAGGCTTCGAGCCGTTCTTCTTCTACGACTCGAGGTACGGAGTTCTCAGAAACAAGTCATGATCATGGGAAGGCTGATGTCGAAGACCATGCGGGTTTTCGCAGGAAAAGACTCTGCGGGACATTGTTCGGCTACTAGAACTAGAACGGTTACGAATTAATGTGCACTGCACAGGCGATTTTGTCCAAAACGGGGGTTCCACACCTTTATCTATCCAGCCCCGGCCATGGGTTCCCAGGCTCTTGGCATCGAACTTTGTCTCTGAGAATCAGGTCGATGAGGCGGGGCGGCGAAGGAGGAAGTTCCAGGAGCCCATGACGCTGGCGATAGTGACCCTGCTCCTGATAGTTTTTGCTTGATGAAGAGCGATGGAGGGACAAAGCAAGGTACTGCCAAGGCAAAAGTAGCCAAGACGATCGCCCCTTATCGCCGTCCGTAATGCATTTGGTAGGCTGGGTCAACCACAGCGTCAGAAGAGAAGGCAAGAAGGCTACGGTGTACGGTCACGTCGAGTAGTGGTGGAGAGAGGCCTGAGGCGAGCCGCGAGAGAAACGAGTCACGTGTCGACACTTTACTGTACCCCTATCCCTCCTTGCGTCCTGCCTTCATCTATCTTGCCCCGCATTCTGCTCCTCTCATTCATGACCTCTCACTACATCAGAGTCCACGTCCACCTCCCCGTGACAGTCCCCACTACAGTCTCTGAGCCTCTCTGCCTCGATCCTGAGAACTGGACATGGACTTATCTCCTCACCTTCCCTGTACTCGAACTCAATAGGCTACAATTCTCGCTCAGACCGTACAAATGGATTCGCTTCGTAGCTGGCATTATCATCAGCGCCCGCGGAGACCTCTCGTCGGACCGTGTCAATCCTACGTCCCTCCCGTCGTGGAACTCTAATTGGGAAGGCGAGCTTCCTGACCAATCCCTCGACCTCTATTATCACACCTCCAACGAGGAGAAATCTCAAATGCTCCCCATCGACACACATATCGACAATGAGCGTATCAGCGTCACTCATTCAAGTCTCCAAGACCCAGAATTTGGACGGAGTCTTGCGGAGCGCGACCAGGAGCACTGTGTTCTAACTGGAGATCCCTGTGAATGTGAAGCAGCACACGTTATCCCCTTTAGGATGGGCGATGAGGTTTAGAATCTCCCACGTCGAGAGTGCTCACAACTTATACGTTCCGAGTAGTATATCAAGCTGTTGACTCAACGCCAGTGCAGCGTTAGAGCCCAAGAAGGAGTCATGCACGACATCAATCATGTCAGGAATGGTCTCTTCGTTCAAAGGAAGCTTCACGCCGCTATGGGAAGGAGAGCGGCGTTTTTAGTCGTGCGTATGGTTGGTCTGGCCTAATCCTTATGGTTGGCTGACGTGTTTGCCAGACTCCGAATTTTGCCATGGACACGTCAGGTATCCCAGTTCCCTCAGACATACCACACGCCGAAGGACACGATCCCGCGCCGACACGGTGTACGATCCACGTCTTTCGCGGCGCCCCTTTCATCGGCGTCACACCTGGCGGCGTTGTCATCAAGTCCGGCAGCCCAGCCTGCTTCGCAAAGAAAGATTGGCCGCCTGCTGTGCTGTTTGATGCAGTGTATGCATCTCTCGTGTTGAACGTATACGGCGAAAAACAGCACGTCGCTTCGATAAGGAAAACCTGGCAGCACCGGCTCTCCTTCGGCTTAGCCCCTGAGACACCGTCTGAAAGGCAGCGTCGCATGACAAACTATCGGAGGGCCTATTATACCGCCAGAACTGCGCACGAGGATCGCGAGGAGGTAGATTCTCTGGACCTACTGTTCCTGGTTCCATTCATGGCTGTGCCTCCTCAACAACTTCACGCACGCTGGGAGGAAGCACGGATGCAGCAGGAGATGGCCACCCGAAGGGAGGCTGAGGAGAAGGTCTGTGAGTGGCTGAAGAACACCAGCCTATAGTGACGTCCAATGTCGTCCTTCGGCCTGGCTGTACCATGTCTCGTCGCCCTCAGGTGACGTCAGCACTGGGTAGATGATCCGCACATAGGATACTCGGTACCCTCATCGCCTTAGTAGCGTTTAATATCCCCGTGCAGGCTTGTGCTCACAGGACGCGTTCATGCTATCTACTTTATTGATATTTATCATTCCTACTTCCATAGTGCGTGTGATTGGCGTTTGACCTGTGTGATCAATAGCTCTGCTCAAGGCTCGGGAGCATACGACGTTTACAAGGTTTCGCTGAAGTACCCCCGGGGCAATAGATTACTTTGATACATGGGTTCTTGGATGTCATTTGCGGTGTGATACTGTATGTTCTCAGACGATGAACTATGTCGTTGCAGGGTACTGACTTCGGCATGCTAGCCGATCGAGAGCACATCGCACGCGCATTTGAGAAACGAATGCGACGTAGACTGGCACACGGAATCCAGATGAGAATGGTAGGCCCCTGGACAACTGCACCACCTGATGCTGCTCGCAAATGTTGCGATTCACACTGCGATCTCAAAACCCCTGCCAGCCTCCCAACCCTTCTTCGAGCCAGGATCATGTTTGACTCAGCAAGTTGTAGGACCCTCGCCTCAATCGTGTCCCCGAACCCCCCCCCCCGCGGCTGACACTAGTGCTTGAAGTTGACTTTATCCACCACTTCATCTCAGCGGCCGGGGGTCGATAACACAAAAGCCACAGTGGTAGGGGCAAAGGGGCGAGCGGTATATCTGTTGGCCAGCAGTGCTATCGTACCGGCATGAAAGGGAATGTAGGCGTTTCCTTACTCTCCAGTATCTGAGTGAGAGTAAAGTGTGTATGTGACGCTATGCGCCGCCGAGTGCGGAAGCTACAGACGATCGTGGTAGAGATAGTGATGTGAGTGAGATATGAAATAATACAGGAAGGGACGTGTGCGGAGAACAGAGAGCGTCGAAAGCGAATGTGAGGTGACATAGCAATAATCGGACACGGCGAACAACATGTGCGGGTAGAGACGGCAACGGTGAACGGGTTGTACGAGGGTATGTGAGGGCGGGGAGGGAATGGACAAATACACATGGGGAGGAAGAACGTGGAAGGGATGGGGCGTAACCAAGAGACCATAAGTACACGATGCTCCGCGTGCGATTCTGGTGGGGAATGAGAGACGGGGAAAGAGTGGCGTATTGAGATACAACACGGATCGGAAAGACGACCTATATACGAGAGACCGAAACGACCAGGCGTGAAGAAACGGGGTACGAAAGGGGATAAAAATGTGCATTGTGAAAACTGTTGAATCGCGTGCGACCGGCCCATTCTTCGTGTGTGTACGGACCGTTATGGTCACTATAAGCGGAGACGTGTCGGGACGATGGTTTGAACGGGGAGCTTTGCATTTTGGCACTCCAGGTCGGGTAACGCCAGGTAGACAGACGCCTGAGCAGGCGCAGCGTGTATATGGCCCGCTCTGAAGGCGAGCCACCGGGTCATATGGGAAGGAGGGGATGAGGTCGACATCGGTGGATGAAAACCGAAAGGGAGCGGGAGAGCAAGGGCCTAGCCCTTCCTCGAGTGGACTGTCCTGGTCATACGGACACAGGATAGCGGCCGTGTCTATTGCTTGAGGGAAAGATTCGATTTCGCTTTGGCGAGGTGCTCGCCGGCGCCGCTGGGGGTCCGAACACCCTCGATGCCAACCACACTGTTCCGCTTCCATCTCGCGCTCGCCTTCGGATCCTTGCTTCCCTCACCTCCACGCCCTTCGATCAGGCCTGTAACGATGCTAAGGCTGGCGCCCCGCACGCGCGTATGTGCCGCGTCCTGCGCAGCCAGCGCGGATTCAGTGGCCGCGATGAGCGTCATCTGACGTTTCTTGACGAGGCCAGGTGGGACCGGCGGTTCTCGAGCGTGGAGTTTCGGGTGCGTTGGGGAGAGGCTCCGGTTCTCGATCCTGGATTTGGAAGATGGTGTGCTGGGGGTCGAGAGGGGAAGCGGAAGTTGGACGGAGAGAGGGGGCATGACGATCGGAAAGGCTGATAGGGGGGAAGTGATGGCGGGGAACGACGGGACGGCGTGGACGGTGTCCAGTGCTGGTTGAGCGGGGGCCACGGGAAAGGGGTACTCGAAGCGCGGAGAGAGGTCGAAGGGGGTGCCAACGATTGACGATGGAGAATGGAGAGTGAGGGAGCCTAGCTCAATGCGCGGCTTGAGCGAAGACTGGGGAGGACTCTGCTCAGGAAACGGCTTAAGGTGATAGGTAAATGTCTGACGGGGAGCGCGCGGGGAGCTCTGCTAACCTGCGAGACGGCGCCGTCTTCTGTGGGGACTAGCACGACATCGTCCATGTCTGGGTCCGGGGTCGGGCCTGCGACGCGTTCGTACGGAGAAAGGAGATCTGGACAGGCGGAGACGGGGAGACCGGCGAGCGGATCGACGAAAACTGAGACGGGCGCGGCGGGCACTGAGGGCATCTGATCAGCTCACTGGACGCGGCAGCAACCACTTGCAAGGTGAGGCTGGAGAAGATGGTCGTGGTCGAAGAGAAACCCTTCGCCTGGGTCGCCGTCGTCGGAGGGAAGAGCTGATTTCGGGTAGGCGTGGGACAGGAGAGCTCAGGAGGTAAATGGCGGGCATCTTTAAAAGGATACTAGGCCGATATGACCTCACTCACGTCATCCGCTGCCCGCGCGGCGAAGGCGACACGGGCACGCTGCGGCCCTCCTGATTCCGTTCAGTGTTTTCTCCCGCCTTCGTGGGGCCTCCACGCGATATCTAGGTACCCGATCGCCCCTGCCAGGCCCATCGCATCGCGTTATTCAACGCCCCAGGGCTCCATTGTAGGACACTCTGCGCATGGCACTCGCAGTTGGGGCCTCACTGCTGCTAGTGACTAACGAGGTTTGGTTGAAGATACTGGAGTGGTGTGCCGGCATGACCCTGCAATCTCGTCCTCGTTGCCCACACGCCTTGGTCACTACGTCATCTGACCCTCGCTCTTTTCCGTTCCCACCAACCACAGCCAACGACTCCTGATTCGTCCGTTCCCAACCTGAACACGTGCACCCACGACAGATTGAACCTCAAGCCAGCCTTCCCCGCGACGCCGCTTAACGGCAACCAACACTTGCATTCAATTCGACTACAACACGGAGGTACGCTCGACGAATATAGTTCCCCTGATTCCATTACAATTTACGACCCTCGGCATTGTATTGGCTGGGGCCTCGGAATCGCATTGGCTCGCCACAATAATGACGGACAGTTCGTGTCACCCTGTCATTGCCTGCGTAATGTCGTATTGAATACGGAACGCCGCACTGTGACGACCACTATCTCGCCTCAGAGTTTAGCAAGTAATCGTATGAAGCCCCTAGCTCTCATCATAGTCGCCCGCGCCCACCGTGACTCTTCGGACGCTGACGAGCTTGCCTACAGCCTCGTGGCAAAGCGTGCGGTGACCCAACTATGATAATCCGGTTTTTCCGCGCCCCTTCGCCCACAATTGGTGGCATCGCTTCCAGAAGAGAATCTCAACACGGCACGGCAAGTAGCGCGGCACTTACTGATTACGCTAGTTGCTCCTCAGGACTAAACAAGACGCTGGCCGTTTTTCTAATATTGGCGTATATCACTGCGATAGACTCACGGAGGCCAGGAACGGTTGGTTATCTCTGACTTTTAGTCTGCGTGTGCTATAAGCTAACTTTGCGACGATAACACCAGATGACCCCGGCCTATCTTGGTCCTTGGTCGGCCTTAAAGCTTAGGGGCCCGATCGATCCCCACCCCCCGTCGTCACTCCTGTGGCTTCGCCCGCCGGCCTTTAACTTCTCCTGCGGCCGCCATAGGGTGCTCGACTTCCTGGACCTCGCCATCTTCGAAGCTCGCCAGTCTACAAAGCAGCCGGGTCCTACTACGTCGGTTTCCTAGCTATAATACTCCGTGAAGGATATAGCCGCTGCCACGCAGCCGCTTGGCGGGGCCCGGAAGTCCTTCCAGAGATAAACATAGAGCCCATCCAGCTAGTCACCCCCCGGCGTTCGCTCATTCTCCCGCGATCGGTCTAGGAAGTCGACGACCTCGCCCCAAAGGCGGCTGTCGGACCCGCAGGGTCCTCTTCGGTCCCTCGAATGAGATCTCGCCCCTCCCGGATCGCTGAAGTTAAACTCAAGCATGTGCAGAAGGTTTACGCACCCCCGCGTTCTGGCGTTCTGGGTTCAAGACGCCCCGGCCGGGTGAACGAGCGCGTTGAATGCACGCGGTCGCGCGTGCCACCCCCCCTTGCGCATCACGCACCGTGCACCGCCCCTCGATCTCTACCCCACCGATCTCTGGACGATCAAGATTGGTGGCAATCAATCGTGCCTCCCTCTGTTTCTTGCGACGACGTCATCCCTCTCGGCCTCCTCGAGAAACGGCTGAACGTTTACCGCGCCAGGCTTGCTCAGCAGGGCTCCACAACGGCTAGCGGATGTGATTGATACCCCCGACGGGTCGGCATCGAGGGCTCGCGTAGCTGTAGCGATCATGATGACATGGAGGATCGCTCTTGGTACTTATGCGTGTTGAAGAGACTACGCCCTTCGTTCCGAAAATACCACAATATTGTGTATTCAGAATGCCTGTCTAAATATACATCGCTCAATAGAGCACCGAAGTAGAGTGACTACAAATTATGCTCCGATAAACGGCCAACGTAACCGATTGCTTGGGATGTTGTGCTCAGGAACGCCGAAGATCTTAAACGAGGCATGTATCGTTGTGGGACACTGCGTAGGCATTGAAAAGGGCTCTGCGAAACTGATACATGGCGAAAAGTACTACATCATTCACCATGCTAGAAATAGGAAGATGTACTATGATTGGGATCTGTTACCACCACAACGGAGACCGAGGCGCTAGTTGAGTTTCCCCACCTTACGTGGTGAACCAGAGAGACCTTTTCAGCCTTTATTTGTCCTGTTTCAACACCTTGCGTCAGCGCCCATGAATGGGTGATTTTCCTTGCTTCTGGTTGATAATTCCCACATAGTAGTACACACGTGTTACGGGGGTAAAACTACTCATTTGTATTGCTACTATGCGTACAGCTCAGATGCTACTGCTATACGACCGAACCATAATACCGTTGCTGCATCACTTCGCCCCTAGCACCCTCTCCAAGCAATACCATGTCCCAGGACGCAACAATCCTGCAGTAAATGTGAGCTCGAGAAGCACAGTGAACGAGACAGCACACATACTGAATCCCTACAAGTACAACCATGATGCTCATGCACACCCCTCCTCTCCCTCTCGACACGTTCACATCCCACCATGGCTCGTAAGGCTGTTTCGCACAATTGGAGAGACTCACATAAAGAAAACACTGGCGCTACTGCACGGCCGGGACGGAGCGTAGTTAGCGTTGAAGATACGTACACGCCCATTGAAGCCAATAGCATACTGACCACTCACGTAATTGCGGCAGGAGCCAGAAGAACCTTCATGCATTACTGTGCGTGCCATGTGCCGCGGTAGCGAGCATCATAGCAAAGATGATGAGGGGTGTGGTAGCGACGAGTGCCATCTTGCACCTTGTTCCATTGCACAGGAGGCCGACCGAGACTTGGGGAAGGAAGCTAAGGACTTGTAGGACAGGCGAAATGTGCGTTATGTGCACGAACACGAAAACTCACCTAGATATCCCTTCGCCTGTGTACAGATGACGTAGAGCTTGAGCGCATGCCTGTCCATGCCAAGCTGAGGTCATGGTCTCTGTGCTTCCGTACCTCTGTGGAGGTCGGGCTACATACTGTCGCCACGAGACCCTGAGCTATGGTAGACGTAGGTTTAAGATTGGGTCAGAGGGCGTACCAGACAGTCATAGAACACCTCCACGCCTCAGGCGCCGAGCTTTCATGCCACGACTTGCTAGCTGAGTAGTACTGTGAGCGATGGGAGGTTCGGTCCTGACGTGGTCCAGAAGATGCATGAAGAGAGTATAAGCAGGTGTGAGTACAGAGACAGAAGAGAACGAGAGGGTGGAGTTGACTGAGAGATGCCACCCAGCAATGCGTCGCAACGGGCTGTCGTCGAGGACTTGGGAGTTTAGGGCAGGCACGTGAAGACTTGCGCGCTCTCGTCAGCGCTGTCCCAGGCCTTGTAAGTCTCTGTAAGCGCGCAAAGGGGCATTTGGCCTAACTTCGTTGGTGAAAGTTCCTCGCGCCTAATTTCAACAACTTTTTCAACACACCCATTTAATCAACCGGATCACTGGTGATGCACGATTTTCACCCTGGATAGTCGTACCCACCACTACCTTTGGGGCGCACAGTGGGGGTTCGAAAACATACAACAATTCATTTCGAGCGTCGAATCCGGTCATACATAGTAGTACAAAGCAAGCTCGTAATCTGCTATCACGCGAAACAGGGCAGGAGGGAGGACAAAAATGGGTTATGTACAATTTTCGAGGTTGTCGGGGCATAGAGAAAAAGGAGACAAGTACTCGTAAATCGCCACTTCGGTAACAGACATGTTTCGGTCCTAGCAGCCGGGTCCGCGGGAGAAGTCCCTTATCTTACCGAGGTTTAGGAGGAAGTGGCCGGACCGACGACGGTCAGCTTCGTCTTGCTGAGGTGGGCGATCGTCTCGTCGTCAAGCTGGAGGTGGGCCTGGACGAGGGCCGGCGGGGTGAGCGCGAGCCACTGCAGCGAACACGTGCGCATCGTCAGCATTGTTGTCGGTGAGTGGGTCCGCGGACATGAAAGGGCGAGGGGTGGTCTGACCTGCTGGAGGGAGATATCCTGGAACCGGTCGGTGTTGAAGATTTCGAGGAAGCGGAGGGTCGAGTTCCCCGTGTTCTCGACATAGTGGCCGAAGGAGGCGGGCACGAAGCCGACGTCGCCGGGCTGCGTGCGAGGGGAGCGTGTGAGCAGCGCGCACCAAAGCAGCAGGACGGGCTTCCGAGGGACTCGACGCACCATGTAGTTGAACGTGCGCGCGTTGCCCTCGGACGCGAAGAGGGTCACCCGACCCTGCCCCTCGCTGCGTCGAGAAACCTAGTCAGCGGCTAGAAGTCGGAAGGGAAGGAGACGGTCTCGCTCGGGCGGACACGCACAGGTAGTACGTCCACTCGTCCTGGGTCGGGTGCCACTGCGCGCGGCCGGTGGAGGATCAGCGGGCTGAGAATGTGGACGCGAGAAGGGAAGACAGGCTCACGTGAAGCTCGCGCATCGCGCCCGGCTCGACGGTGACCTCCGCAACCGCGATAGCGGTGGAGACGGTGAAGGTGGTCGAGTCCACGACCTTGACCGAGCCGCCGTCGAGACTTGTCGCCTTGACCTGCGAGAGCGGGAACACGAACGGGTTGGGGACCTCGCCTTGAGGGTCAGAGGGAGCCTTAGCGTCAGACGGAGGCGCCGCTGTTAGCGGTTGTGAGCTCCTATCCTTGCGGGTACAAACTTAGGCACGGGAGATCCGGCGTACCGCTCGGGAAGATGTAGAGCTGCTCGGCCGGGATGTGGTCGAAAGCGGTCATATTCGTCTTGAAGTTCTTCGCACTTCCTTCGGCACGTGTGCGAGCCACTCGGTGAGCTGGCGGCACAGGCGGCAGAAGCGGTGTCAATGCGCGGCGGAAGGGAAGGAAGCGCGGGGAGGGAGGAGCGTGATTGACGTCAGCCCGCGTGTCCTGAGGTGAAAATAGACGACGGAAGACTTCGCACCAGGAACGTCGCGTCTTCGCTGAAAGCGCCGTCGTTGAAGACCTATCGGGACACCGTTGAGCCGAAAGAAGGGCAACGTTGAGGATAGGCTTACCAGGAGGAACTCAGTGCCGTCGGGGTCGTCGTCCGTCGCCTGCAGCGAGTGAGGGACACCAGGAGGGAAATACCAGAGATCACCCGCATTCTATCGTGCGAGGTATGTGAGCGGCACGCGAGAAAGCGACACGGTAATGGGAAATCGCGTACCGCAGTGCCGAGGTAGTTCTGTCCGTCGCTGTTAATGGCCGTCACCTGGACCGATCCCTGGGAACGAACGTGAGTCCTGCAATCGTCTTTCCTCTACGGGTATGAGACAAACCTTGAGGACGTAGGACCACTGAAGTATAAGACAGGTCAGATGAGCCTCGTGATGGGACGACCTCGGTGCTCACCTCCGCCGTCTTGTGCCAATGAAGCTCACTGGAAGACGTAAAATATCAGCGGATGCGCACGTGGATGCGGAGGTACCTAATACCCACCGAATCGCACCCGCTTCGAGGCGCATGTTAACGCCCGCCATAGCTGTCGTGCCTCGATTAGAACACAAGCCTTGCAAACTCTATATCCGGTAAATGCAGACTCACAGGTCGCGATGGGCATCACGTCGGCTTCACAAGAGGGCGTTAGTTGTAAGCGCTACATCCGAGGCCTTGTGAATGTTCGGGGTAACTTACTGTTCTGCTGACGAGCCCATCCACCAGTCTGCAAGCGGTTGTGGCTGAGGGAGAAGGGCCACTTTGCGTTGGCGCTATTTTCAGGGCCAGCGAAGTCAGGGCGAGGTCATATGGACGGGCCTAGAATGTACGTACACGCTGCCCGAGTCCGTCGTTGGAGGCGCAAGAAGGTCGGGGTTCTGAAGGGCAATCTCCACGTTCTGCGGCCCAATGATGGACGCGCCGTAAGTGCCACGAGTTCCCTCGGGTGCGGTCGTTGAGTTTTCGTTCCAGAGAGGGTAGTTTGGGTCGTCACTAGCGTACGCTACTGTCTGCGATGCATCCGCCGCCGAGGAACTTGGTGATCCCGACGCCGACGCCGAAGCGGAGGCCGAAGACGACGAAGACGCCGTGTGGCTGCGAGAGTCGCTGTTGAGGGCGACGGAGCTCGCGGCCGCCGAACTCGACGCAGGGGCACTCGAAAACGAGGCGCTCGAGATCACTGTAGACGATGCTGCTGACACTGTGGACGACGCAGCCGGCGCGGGGGCCGCACTCGCGGACGTCGCAAGGACAACAGCGCAGAATACAATCTTGGTGAGGCTGAGCATGTCGTAGACGGTGAGTGAGGGACGAGAGCTGAAGGCGAGAGCTGCTGAGCTGACGTTGATGGCTCTGGATGCTGGCTCTTTTATACGTGAGGTGGACAGGGTGTGCCTTCGGTTTTGTACGGTGGCGTACCGTCATGCGGGCCCGTACCACAAGGGTGTTGAGGGCGCGAACGATATCGGCAACGGAAGGATACGGGCGACCAGAACATCGGACTGCTTCCCTCGAGGTCCCGAGGTGTCGCGTTCCTAGTAGTACCAAGGAGCTCCCGGGACGCTGGTTGAAGGCCTTCAGCAATCAAGGGTGTACCTGTAATGAGTACGAGAGTCAGAACGCAAAGGGTATCACCGAACCTCGGCAGACGTACCGACCCAATGAGGCGATGTCACGGTAACAGCGCCGATGAGCAACATAGGCAATGACACCACTTGGGTAATCTTCAGTCCGGTTTCGAAGAGCAACCAATCTTAAATACACGGTGAGGGTGTTATGGCGGGGGGAAGGCCTTTGTAAACTCACCAGGGCTCACCCGCAATTTTACTGATCGTAAATGCGATGTTAACCATTGCTATCTCTCTCCGTCACTAAGCTGTCCCTCGGACCGTGCGCGCTATTGGGGGTTCTTCCCATTCACATCAGTTAAACACGGCAGCGATTGCATCGGACCTTCACAAGTACCATGGAACATTGTTCACCCCTCCACGGCGAACTTGGAAATCCTTTGATAATGCTCGAAGTCCCCGCGGGAAGTGCGGAGAGAGACTGGCTGATTAAAAGAGAAGTCAGCGTTGTAACGGTGTCCATTTCCCGCGGGGATAAGATAACGCTTATTCGATACCACATTGCTCACCTGGCATTTCCGTCGTCGATGAAGGCCGAACAAAAAGAGCTGCCAATTATGCGAGACCTAAGGCCTATTAAAAGCGGAGAAGACGGCTAATTAAAGACGATAATGATCATAAGGATCATCTTGACGGCGTGCCGTATCTATGATTAGAGCTTGATTGCTTCCGATGGATGATAACTTGATCACACCTCTAGTGTACAAGCCCTCTGGCAGTCATCGTATAGTCGTAGACCACGTCCACAGGTATATCTTGTCCTCAGGCCGTCTACCCACGTGATGTCAAACATCTCACCCCTAATTGGCTGAGGGAACGTGGGTTGACTCGCAGAGATCACCACAGACAGCGTTTTCTATACCTTGGGCCTTGGATTCGGCAAAGCTACAGCACGCAAAACGTCTTATCTAGAGTATGGTGAGTCAATGCCTCTACTCGCCAAAATAGTAGTCATGGAAACTCAACGTAAAGACGTATCTCCATATAGATAACATTAAGACATGGGCCTTAGCGGTTCTCATTCCCGCATGATAACTGGAAACGGCGAGGCTCGATATTCCCGTTGCGCTTGGGGCGCTAGACAGTGCGTGTGACCGAGTGACTTCCAAAGGTGGGTAGCACACGACTTAAGTCCTAAACAAATTGACATGTGAGACTTCGCGGCAACGAGCACGGAGCTGGTAGGACGTACGCCATCATGATGCAGATCGTTCTCGACCGGTGGTGAGCGGAACATGAAAACTTTAGAGCTGATAATTACCCATCTGAGGCCTCGGAACAAGTCGTATGATGCTGGGTTGTCGGGGAGCGTCGGTGGTGAGATGGAAGAGAAGGTCGCCCAGTTTGGAGTTGACGGTGATGGGGTAGCATCGATCTCGGCGGATCCCTCTCCGGGCTGCTCCTGTATGGCTGTGAACGTGTGCCTCACGGGTGAGTGCGGAATGGGCGTTGAGCAGGCTTTAGAGGGCATCTGAAGCAAAAGTGGTTTCAACAAATACCGAGGCGAGAAAGGAACGAAGCTTACCATACATGCGATGCGGGTGCTGTTCGGGATACATGAGGCACTTTACGCACCCCTTGACGATTAACAACGGCATGCAGTCGTTGAGAGAGGGAGGTGGTGGCGGTAAGGATGAAACTAGGCGACGAGGCTCGCTCGACTTCGTCAGAAGGGGGTTCAAGCCCATATATTGCCCCGTTAAGCAGCCAAGAGGCTTGGCAATGCTTCTGGATACGATATGGGTGAAGAAGGGGGGAAGGAGGTGCATCTGGACAGGCTGGGAGGGTACGGGCCCCGCCAAGCCCTTCCTTACTGTAGATCCCAGTCAAATTCTCCAGCGATTCGGCCCAGAACATTCGCTGTACCGAAACCAAGGTATCGTTGCCCAGGGAATGCTCTACGTCTTGGCGGGGGCAAACTTGTCTACGGATTGCGTGTTTGATGATGATGGGTGTAGTACAAGTCATGGTCGATCATCGTGATGGCGACCTTTTTTGGCGCCCGTGTATAAAATGCGGTGTTCAGTACATGTCCTTCTGTTTTCGACATTCGCCGCTATTAAACGACTCGACTCGTATGCATCACGGCTCACTGGAGTGTGGGAGGGTAATCATGGGGGGCGAGCCCCGATGGAAGTATCCATCCCGTGCCGCTCCGACCAGGTCACATTGACTCGTCTTAGACATCGGCACTTCTTACTACTAGTGCCACCCGATAAGTACATTCACTTCAACCGATAACGACAGGTTAATCTCCCTCGTCTCTCATCTTAACCGCAGTCTCGCTCATGGGGGAGAGTCGGGTTCCGCACTTGGCACGGACCTTCTCGGGTGTGGGAGCTGTGGAACAACCCGGTGTCCCGCCTGCCTTGCACGATGTAGACAGTGGCGCGTCCGTGTCACGCATACCGTGTCAGGCTTGGAAGTGTCCGATTGGACTCCACCGACAAACCCCCGCCTCCCGCTGCCACCCGAGGAAGGTGCTCTGCAGCACATGGTACACCGTCTTCCTCCATCTTCCTTCAAACTTTGGAGTTCGCTTCCGGAGACACGATCCTGTGTCTCTGCCGCATGCTCGGCACGGGGTATCCTGTGCATATCGAGGGCACACAAGCACGGGGTGCTAGAGAAGCACTATGGGGCTAACGCGAAGAATTTCCCTTGCACCATAGCACCCCTCGCGCGCGCGAGCATCAGATCAAGTCTAGAAGCTTTGATGGAAGTACATGACAGTGATGAGACAGGTGTAGGGTGTGGGGTGGTGTACAGATGACGGCACTTCTTCGGTAGTACCGTATGCCAGGGCTAATGTCCCGACATTGCGTGAACAGGATATGAGAGGTATGTGTGTGTAGATCCAATAGCGTCCTGACAACAAAGACGAGTCCGAGAGAAGAGCGCGTCGAAGGTCGTAGCAAGTGTCCTGTAGGGGCAATGATGATGGTCAGCTGCTTCATCTCTCAGAAGGGAACAATGCGGTGCCTGCAACCAGATGCATGAAACACGTACATAAGTCATCAGTAGTCGCTGTCGTCTTCCTCGCGAACCCAGCCGCGTACGGGGAGCGGGACCCCGACGAGCATGCACAGGCAAGAGAGTGCCGTGAAAATAGCGTATACCCCATGTCCGCCGAGCCAATTGTGGTCGAGAGACAGAGCGAAGAGCGAAGTCGCCCCCGCCGGTGCAATGGCGCGAACGACGGATGCAGCCAGCTGGCCGATGCCGTTCGTCGCACCAATTGACTTTTTGTTAACAGCAGCACCCGTGATGAAGATGAAACTGCAACCTATCATCGGTGCATACTTAGCGAAGAAACAAAGACGAAGATTGTGGGGGAGCATACCGTAAGCCATGTCCATGATCACGGAGAGCGCGAGCTGAAGGATAACAAGTGCCCACACAGAATTGGACATCCCATCTTTGCGCGCGATGACGTTCATGACCGGAAAGAGGAGATATAAGATGATGAACATGGACATCCCAACTTGGAAAACGCGCTTGGGGCCCCATCGGTCGACCAACTTCGAAAAGAAGAGTGCTTGGAATATCCCATCCATAACGCCAAACGAACCGAGGACGACGCCGATGGTGGATGGTGGTAGTCCCAGACCACCGAACTCTATGGGTGTCGAAAAGAAGAGGGGTAGGATGGCCCGGAAAGCCATCTCGAGCAAGGCCAAACATGCGTAGTTCCCGACCGACCATACGACTGGGGCGGTGAGAAGTTCTAGTACTGGGAGATCTGAAGGTGTATCGAGTGGTTCAGGATTGATGAGGGTATCATCGCTAGCAAATCTAACGACTTTTGGGCGTCGAGCTCTCGGTTTCACAGTCTAACAGAGAAAATGTTAGGAAATGACTCAGACACAGCGGAAATGTAGAGTCTACCTCACGGAGGAATGCAGCAGTGATGCAAAATATCACCGCCGAGAAAACCGCCGAGGCGGCACAAGGAAGGAAATAAGGATAATACTGCCAAAAAGGATCAGTGAAAACATCTGGCCATCTATCGTGAGGTTTCGCCAGTTGGCCCCCGATAAGAGGTCTGTAGAAGGTCTGTGTGTGAGTAGGTGCGTATTGCAGTAACCGTTCTACGTACCCAATAGTGCCTCCTATTGACCACATAACAGGCATCATGGCAAAGCCTTGTGCCATATTTGTAGAGTCAGTGAGATCTATATAATGTGTTAGCTAACAATTACGTCACATAGATGGGCAGCCGCTGCCCACCTGCTATCATGCTCTTGATAACCCCGATGTTCCCGTTAAGCATACCGACGATGCAACGACTTTATTCAGCCGAGGATGTCTATGAGTGAACCGACGAAGTACGTGACAAGACTCTCCCTCACCTGACTACCAGACCGGCAAAAGTTTTGGAGAGACCGAAACACAACATGGAGATACACAGTCCACCGACACCTGTCAGTAGCACGGGCTTGCGGCCAATTCGGTCCGACAGCCGAGACCAATGCATGATAAACATGGCCTCTGTCGCAAAAAACAGAGACTCCTGTGAATGTCGGTGAGTTCCGCAATGTTGATTACGGCAGGTGTCCAAGACTTACGATTAACCCTGCATAGTATCCGACCTTCTTTTCGTCACCACCAGTGATGTCGAGTTCGCTCACGAGCTACATGAAGTGACCTTGAGTTTGAGAACGGGAGCGCGACATGAAAAGGGCGTACCTGGTTGATGAATGGATATATACAATTGGACGTGATGGGTTCCGCCAGCTGCATCAGGAGCAGAATGAAGATCTGCAGGCGGGGCAAGGGCGTAGGGACCCTGATCGCCTTCCGCTCCGGTGACGCCAAGAGAGCGGTCTCCTCGTCGGGCTGCTGGTGGGTGCCATCGTGGGTGCTGTGCATTCCGGGGGCAACAGAGACAGCACAGAGGGAGCAGATGACGAGGAGGAGGGGGGCGGACGGTGCTGGGAAAGGCACCACCGGCATTCGACCGCCCTCAGCTCTGGTTTATCAACCGGCATTTAACGCCAGGGCGCGCACAGACCATAGGCCGGCTTCCGCTGGACAGAAGGCTGGGAACGCCTGTTGTGAAAACTGCCAGCGACAAGCGAGAAGGCTAGACCGCCGCTGAGCCGCTATCATCTAGAAAGAGAACAGAACGGTCAGCGTCTCAGAACTGCGCGCAGTGGGCCCGCCACTCACGGAGGGGTCCCACAGGCGAATGACACAGAGTAAGCGGGAGAACGTAAAATTGGTATCATGAGCCAATCCCCATCAGTCTTCGGACACGGGTGGCCATACCGACAATCCGGGAAGTGTGCCATCGATAGATATCGATGCATTGCGTAGGGGAGACGGCCAATGGCACAACGGTGTCCCGTGAATGCCTATAACAATGAGTTTGTCAAAGGATGTGTCAACGATGCATCCGGCTTCGCTCGACGGTTGAATGAGAAACTCTCTCCAATAGTCCGATCTATTCATAGAGCTAAAGATGATCAGCTAGTTCGCTGCGGGTCACTTCAATAGTAGAATCGCCGCCTTGAGGCTGAGAGAAGGATCGCGGCCGAAGGCAAGTGGGGCAAGCGCCCGCGCTGGAGCAAGCGCTGTAGCATCGTGACTCCGCCACAGCGCATCGCTCAGCCTTCTGGATAGTCATATCATGTCTGATTGCACCGCGGAGTTCCCAGCGAGGAGGAGGCTTCGACCCCGCGCTCCCACAAACGTGCACCGATAAACCCCGCAATTGTCAAAAGCCTATCGCGGGATATCGGCCTGCACATCCGAGGAACAGCAGGCACTGTATCATTGACCCAGCTCAGCGTCGAAGCGGGCGGAGCACGGGCTTAGTCGGTAGTAGAGCCAGGCACCATCCTGTTCGAGTGGTGTTATATCAAGGCGCAACCAAGACACCAACATAGATCAGCCACAGGGACATTCAGCCACAGACATCAGTACGTGAATGACCGGTAAACACGTTCCGCACTCGTCAAATAAAAACCGTAGACGGGATCTAGGCTCCCCGCATTCTATATGCCCTATAGTGTACACACTTACGTATTACTGCTGCCGACGTCGTTCCCCGAGCACGCCCTCAGCGCCCCACTGGCCAGCACGAGAGCTCAGCTCGCCATCTTCGTCTCGAAGAACTTTCGCGCGGCCTCAAGCGCCTCCTGGACCTTCGCGGCCTCCGTGCCGACGCCCTGCGCGCCGTCAGGCTTGCCGCCCGCCTGCGCGCGACGAGGATACCCCGCGTTAGCGCGCCACCCCGACGGAGAGGAGACATGGAAAGACGCTGCTCACCTTACCACCGAGGATCTCGACCACGGCAGCCGCCCATTCGCGCCCGTCGAGACCCTTGGCCTTCGCAGCGTCGGAGACGGCGTTGACGTGTGCGACCTTGCTGCCCTGCGCGTCCGCGCTGAAGATATAAATGGACTTGCCGAGCTTCTTCGCCTGGAGGACGACGCCCTGCATGACCTTAGCGTTCGCGTTCACGTCGAGCACGGCGAGGTATGCGGGCTCGTCCGGCTTATCCTTGAAGAACTGCTGGAGCGCGTCGCCGGCCTGTGCGCACGGACAGGTCAGTTGAGTTGTCACGCGTCAGCGTATGCGGGGTGAGGCAAGCTTACAGCCTTGTTAGCAGCCGCCTCTTTGTCCTTGATGTGCTTATCAAACGCCTTGCGAATAGCACCGAGGCGATCGCGAAGCTCGTTCTTCTTGAGAAGCGAGAAGTCGGCCTGGCCAAGTTGCTAGAAAGACAGAGTGAGACTTTCAAGGCAGGTGGATGCTACAGCCCCAGACGTCGACTTACAACGGTATACGCCTTGAGCGCCGCGTCCTTCTCCGCGTCCGGCATGGACTCGATGCGGTTGAGCTGCGCGGTGAGCGATTCGCCGAGCCGTCGAGCTTCCGCGGCCTCATGACCAGTGACGGCGACGACACGGCGGATGCCCTTGGCGATGCCAGACTCTTCTGTGACGATGAAGTCCTTGATTTCTCCTGTCCGCGCGACATGACTACAAGGGGGGGGTGCGGTACGAGTTAGTACCATACGTCATCGACTGAGACCGAAATGAATGAGGAGTCGCACTTACGTTCCACCGCAAAGCTCAATACTTGTACCGCGCCACTTCGGGTTTTCGAGATCCTTCGCGATCTCTTCCACGTCATACTCGAGCGAAACGACGCGTACGGGGTCGGGGTACGACTCGCCGAAAACTGCGCGCAGACTGTTGATCTTCTGCGCAGTAGAGAGCGACAGCTCCTTGGCGAAGACGCGTACGTTGCGCTTGACCCAGTCCTGGCTGATGGCCTCGATCTTTTCGAGCTCTGCCGTCGAGACCTGTGCCTTGTGGGAGAAGTCGAAACGGAGCTTGGTGGGTGCCACCAGGGAGCCCTTCTGGTCAATGTGGTCACCGAGAACGTCTCGGAGGGAGTAGTTGAGGATGTGGGTCGCGGTGTGGTTGTTGCGCAGGGGCCAACGACGGAGCTATATTCATAGACAATAAACAACTATGCCAACCCTCGAAATCAATGAGGCGCACCTCGTCATATGATGATACAATCTCGTCCCCAACACTGAGCTTGCCGTACTTCATGTTACCAATGTGCAACACGTAGCCGTTGAAGACCTGAACGTTGGTGACCTCGAACTCCGCAACACCATCGATGATGATGCTACCGGTGTCGTACTCCTGACCACCAGACTCCGCATAGAAGCTCGTGCGATCGAGGATCAGACCGAAGCTAGAGTCTTCGGGAACCTCCTCTGTTGACTGCGCGAAGGTCTTTTTGTGGTAGATCGCGACGACCTTGGCAGTGATATTCCCTTGTTCTGGGGCACATTGTCAGGATTGTACTTCTCCGCAGGGAATGCGGCATCGACTCACGGAACTTAGCAGAATCGTCCGTCTTGGGGACGGAGGTGTTCTTCTCCAACGCAGCAATATCGTGGACGTCAAGCGCGACGACTTCGCCAGTGCCCTTCTTGACGCCACCCTTGCTAGCCTCTTTTGATGCAGCTTGCGCGGCCTCGAACTCGGCCTCGTTGACAGTGAGTCCCAGCTCTTCAGCCATAAGTCGGGTGAGATCGACGGGGAAACCGTAGGTATCGTAGAGTCGCCAGACGTCCTTGCCATTGAGCTCCTTCTGGCCAGCCTCGAGGGTCTTCTTCGCGTACTGCTCGAAAAGCTTCTCGCCACGATCAAGTGTACGAGAGAAAGACTCTTCCTCCTCATCGAGGATCTCCTTGATCTCCGCGTACTTCTGTGTGATCTCGGGGAATACGGAACCCTGGGCGAGCGATGTCAGGACACGTACAAGGGAGATGGGAAGAGACGCACCATCTGCTCGACGACCACGGGCACCAATGATGAGAAGAACGATCCGATCTGAACGCCCATCTTTCTCCTCGCGAAACGGGATCCTCTACGGAGAATTCGCCTGAGGACGTAGCCACGCCCGACGTTATTGGGGACGCCGCCATCGCTGAGCGCGAAGGTGAGCGTGCGGACGTGATCCGCGATGACGCGGTACGCGGTGTCGATGCCGTTCTCGTCCTCATCGCCAAACTTGCCGGAGTATGGCCGCACTCCGGTGAGCTCCTGGATCTTCTCGAACAGGGGGAGGAAGACGTCGGTGTCGTAATTCGAACGCTTGTTCTGGACCACGGACACGAGACGCTCGAAACCCATACCGGTATCGACGTGCTTCGCGGGAAGGGACTTGAGGGAGCCATCATCTTCACGGTTGAATTGGATGAAAACGTTGTTCCAGATCTCGAGCACGTCGGGGTCATCTTGGTTCACGAGCTCCGAGGCATTGCGGCCACCTATCCGGTCGAAGTGGATCTCGCTGCAGATAATGTAAGGATGTGGACGGAGAACGCAGGATGTCACAACTACCTGCAAGGACCGCATGGCCCGGTAGCACCCATCTCTATACGCATTCATGAATACGAGGTTTCGTACAAAAGTTCATGACGCACCCCAGAAGTTGTCCTTGGCATTGCCAGGAATGATGTGGTCTTCTGGCACACCAGTGTCCAACCAATACTGTTTTGCCTCCAGATCAGGCTCCAGTCCGTTCTTGGGGTCGCCCTCGAAGTACGTGACGTAGAGCTGGTCTGGCGGGAGCTTGTAGACCTCAGTCAGGAGTTCCCATGAGTAGGTGATGGCTTCTTTCTGCGCTTGACGACTCAGAACACGATATGACTCGTAGAGAGGTCGAACGTACCTTGAAGTAGTCCCCGAATGACCAGTTGCCCAGCATCTCGAAGAACGTATGGTGATACGAGTCCTTTCCGACATCCTCCAGATCTGCGACGCGTTGGCGTCCACGTATCGCGTTTGAAAGAGATGATCACGTACCATTATGCTTTCCACCTGCGCGGATACATTTCTGACTGTTGAAGGCGCGTTTCAGTCGCGCGAGCTCCGATTGTGGGTCGACGGTGCCGAGGAAGATCGCCTTGAACTGCAGGAATGGTCAGCATCCAGCACTCACGCCATCGCAGAACATACGCGCCTGGTTCATACCAGCATTGGCGAAGAGAAGTGTGGGATCCTCATACGGGATCGTGGACGAGGAGGGGACGTAGGGGTGCTCCTTGGATTTGAAGTAGTTGAAGAACTCTTCGCGGACACGGGTCGCGGTCCACGGCGTCGAGGTCGACGATGCCATCCTGGCAAATGATAGAGGAGATGAAAGACGATAGAGAGGACGCCGCAAGCCTCGAAGAAGCACTGGCATGCGACCCGCCACCATCCCCTCTGACTCGAGACTGATAAAAGTCGGAGATCTCACGTGCGCGCTCTCGGTGCAACGGAACGCGCTCTTCCGCGTCGCGTCCACTCGCCTCGCCGCGTCCGCCTCTTGTTTGCCGACGCCCACTCGGCCGCACAGCTCGCCGCCTTTCGCCGCAGTGCCGTCCTCGGCCTCCGCGCACGCAGTCGACGGCCTCTCACTCGATATGCCCTTCTCGCCTTCATTAATGATTGTAGCGCAATTGAAACTCAAAGGGACAGTCCGCCGACGTCATCCGAACGCTCATTCGAGACACTTTACGCGAGTCCCCGTTGGCTTCCCCCGAAGGCTAACTAGGCTTGTGTTCTAGAACTGCCCTGCCCAGCGCACCCGGCGCACATTTGGTGCATGGTTCATGCGCGTGTATGTCTTCGAGGGCATGCGTGAGTCGTATCAAGAGACCATGTGAGAGCCTGCATAGCCGCACCGACGAGCCTCATGATGACGGTACGTTGGTCATGCCAACTGTGCTTACCCGATTTGCTCACCCCGCACTTCTTCTACTTCTACGGCGGTCGCGCCATAGCCACCAAAATAGATATGATGGCGGAGCACAAGTATGCTCAAGATTTTTGACGGTCCCCTGAGACTCACGAGGTTCTTGTGGCCTCCAAGTAAGTATAGGCACGACCCGGTGTGAGCTAAGCGGACATCACGTCCATTTTTACGCCTTATCGTACAAGACAGCGGTGAAATACATGAGAGCTTGTGAGTACAGTCGTGAAGTCATAGAAAGGGAGCAATCCGAGTGTCATGGTTAACCGATGGTGATCTGCAGGGGCACGCGCCGTGTTATTCTCCGAATACCACCCCGAAGATTTAGAGGCGACCGCTTACTATTGAATCGTCTACTGCTGCTCGAAGTCGCGAGCGTGCCGCCTCTGGGGGACGGAGGTCACGACGGGCATAAACTCCGTCTGCGTCTTGACGGCGGTCCAGGTGATCGGGAAGGTCGTCTCCCACTCGTAGGGGGGGACGTTCGTCCAGACCTCCTCGACGCGCGTGCCAGTGTACGTGTTGGTGACGACGGCGGTCGCGGTGGGCACCCAGAGGGTGGTGAGATGCTGTAGCGAGTTGGGTGAGCTGTCTAGCGGAAGAACGGCGGGATGCAGTAGACATACAGCATCCGGGGACGCAGAGACACCGATCGCGGTGGAGAGCGCGGCGGCGGCGAAAGCGAGGATCGTAGAGAACTGCATTTCGACTGGTGTGGGGTGGAGACAAGTTCAGGAAGCGGCGGAGAGCGAAGGGCTGCTGAGCTTGGTGGAGCGAGCTGTGTGGAGCTGGACCTGCTTCAGCAATGTCCTGGAGCGCTCCCTTTTATACACCTCGAGCACCTATGCCTCCGTCATATTTCGCCCCAAATTTAATCGAAGTACCAGATCTGTGGTAGCTGGTAGGGCCTGCATGTTTTCGCTGATTTTTGCATCATAGCCTCGTGCTCATCCCGTCTGGGCGAAAATGTCTCACCGCTTACGACACGATCGGGTGTTCGTCGCTGAGTCCTCCTTCGGGGACCTGCGTGACGGGCCACGAAGTGCTCCACATGAACGCGAGTAATCACAGGTGCGTGGTTTCGTCAGGGGTCTCCGCTGTTTGATGTCCGCCCTAGGTTCTGCATGCACAATATGGTCCAGTCTGGTCCAATGCATATGGCGGATCCCCCGCGAGTTATTGCCGAGACTCTGGCACGCGGAGGGCAGAGGGCCTTAGTGCTTCCACAAGCGGGAGGTGCTTCTGGTCACGGCTGTCGTAATCACGCCAGCGGTGCGTTCCACTTCGTGGATCTGTATTGGCTTAGCCCGACTTCTGTTCCGAAGATGACGAGGAATTCATGCGCGCGGCGGCCTCAAACTCTGCATACCCGCCTGGAATGTGGCGTTGACTTTGTCAACTCCTGCGGGGGAGCGTAAGCAGCCTTACGCCGCTGACCATCTGCTCGTCGCTACCACAGCATGGGCGGCCAGACAGCGCTCGCGCGTTTCGCGTTTCGCGCCCGACGGCGTTACGCGCGCCATTTGTGCGCCATCAGCGCTTCCGCTCCCGGGGCCAGATCTCCCCGGGGCCCGCTCCTGCCCATCCTGGCCGTCTCGTGCCCGGCCCGACGTTTATCAGATAAGATGCATCTAATCTGCGCCCCAGATAACACCTCACCCGCCCCTCCTCTTCGATCCGAACGCACAAGCGCAAGAGCAGAGCGCGACGAAGCCGTCCTCCCCGCCTTGAGGCTCAGTGCGGATCCCTTGGCGCACGAAAGAAAAATGCACGGCGGTCAGCAGGCGCGTCGGCCGGGGCGCCCGCCTGGTCGCCATGCGCGCGCACCTCCGTGCGCGTGCAGCACGGACGCAAATATCCACCGCGCCCGCCGCGACGCCACACGAGCACGGCGTGCGCGTGATCGCTCCCCCGCACTCGAGAGCCTCGTCCGTGGGGTCGGACGCGATACTTGACGCGCTCCACGCCGCCACGCCAACGTCCGCGCTCGCCCCCTGCCGCGCCACGAGGGCGAGGCCACGAGAGGGGATGCAGCCCATTTGGCAGCGGGCTCGAGGCAGACGCGGACGGGCCCAGGGTCAAGCGTTTTCCCCTGCGGCCTCGCGCGGCGCGGCCCGCATGCGCATACGATCGACGCCGTCTTCGCCCGTCGCCAGCCCGTTGTCAGGTGGCAGTGAGCGATCGGCCGAACGCGGGCTGGGCTCGCACCGGGCCCACCGTTCACGTTCGCGCGTGCGCGCCCCCTCCTGCCCGCCGCGGAGGTGCGGGGCCTCCAGCCGCCCTTGCCGATGGATCTCTCGGTCCCGAGCCCGGGGAGAAGAAGGGAGGGGCCGCCGGGTGCGGGCTCGTAGCGCGCGCCTCAATCGATTCGCCGTCGCGCTTCTGGCCGTCGCGCGCCATGCGCGGCCTGGAGGGTGGTTTGAAGCTTGGGCGTGGGCGCGCCGGACCCGCTTTCGGTATGTTTTCTCTGCGGGCCTTCCGTGCATTGCCCCGTCGGCTGACCATCCAGGTAGGCACAAGGCGGAAGATGTGTCTACGTAGAAGCCGAGCAAATTTTGCGACACCCGATAGCTTGGTGTAATTGCTCGCCGTGCAGATCCAGGTAAGCTCTAGCCGTGCAGTTGCTTGGCCCAGCCAACTGACGGTCGCTAACAATGGGCATGCTTTTCAGGGTCTTTTTGGGTATTGAGATGATGCAGAACGTGATGAGGGCATGCTAGCTCTTTGAGGTAGGAAAGTTCGGACGGTTCGTAAGCAACTGACCAACGTTGCCATTTCGACTGGGGACCGCCGTGGTCCGTCTTTTCTGACGAAGCGTTATGTCAGTGGAAACACGTCAAAATCGTCAAAATGAGTGAGTGGTCTCTAGCCGCAGTGGATGTGAAGTTGTTCGCTTAAGTAATGCTCGCTCATGCCCGAAGGCCGAGGCCAGGCGGATCACTGTGAAAGACATACAGTACGTATACTTACTGCGCCCGCTCACTGTGCCGTCTTTTCATTCCGTTCCGCCAGAATCCGTGTAACCTAGGCGAAAATACGTAGGCAAATGCCAAACCTTGTCTGCGGGCGAGCCTCCCGGCCGCCGGAACCCCTTGCGTCACATCGAGAGGCAGCACGCGCGACGACCCCCATCCGACCCGCCGAGCGCGGTTCTAGCACAACTATCAGCCTTCCGTTCTCTTCTCTCGCCGCACCACACGCGCGCACAGGACGTCCTCCTGAGCTGAGCTGGTCCCGCACAAACGCCTGGCTAATCAGATAAGATGAAACTGGCCTTCCACCCGTCGCCGAACTGAATGAGTACCCTCCGGGTAGAGAGCAGAAGGCCCTTTGAGACCTCGCTCTTCTCCAACCCTCTTCTACTGCAGATGCCAGAAGGCTGCAGCGCCGAACTCAGCACCGCCGTACCTGGGCATCACGAACCCAAGCCGCGCCCCTCCCCGGCGCCCCTGGCCGCGCACATCATCGCGACGCACCGCCCAAATCCGCCGTCTGCAAATCGACATATTGCTCATTGGCTTCTGCTCGAAAGGTCTCCGCCTGGACGCCAGCGAACAACGTTCGTCCGAGGACCTCCGAGCCGCATCGGGGAACGCCGTCGAAATTTCGAGGTGCCGCGCGGCCGGCAGGCGCGGTCTCGTGACCCTCAGCGCACCGCAACCCCGAAAACGCCGGACCGATGTCTCCAGTTTATGGCGAGCATGGAGGATATTTGGGTTTGGAGCTTGCATCGCGACTCGCCGTGGAGTCGCCGCGCGCCAGCCTCATGGGTCGGGCGTACTTGTGCGCGCGAGGGGGATTTCCAACATCTAGACAAGAACAATTGCTCCATGGACATATACCCAAAAACTATTACGTAGGTGGTCTTAAACCGCGCGTATGTACGTAGGAGGACCGCAGACAAAAAAGCATTAGAACGAGTCATTCGCCCACCAAGGGGCGCGCGCGTGCATTACCAGGAGGTTCCAGAAGAAGAAAAGGCCATTAAAGCCGCGCGCCGCCCGCGGGTCACCAGGACCCGCGAACACGGCAGGCGCGGCGCCGACTAAGGTTGCAGCCAAAACAGATATCCGTGGGCAGATCGCGACAAGCAGGTACGTACGCTAGCTAGCACAACAACAGGGGGAGGACAGCGGACAACCATAAAGGGTCGTGAGGGGTCGTGAAAAGCATAAGGGGGAAGGGTATGAGGCATGAAGCATAATGCATATGGTATCACCGATCGGAGTGCGAGGTGGAGACGGGGACGGAGGCAGTGGCGGGGATGAGGGGGGAGCGAGATGATCTATGACGGCACGATTGGACAACGTTTGCACGTCCAGCGCAGGCAAAGAGCCAAAAACCGTGGCGAACAAAGAAAAACCGAAAAAGCCAAAAGCTGGGCCGCAGGAGGTGGGGGAGGTGGAGGGGAGGGCACGAGGCCGCGCGGGCGCGGACGCGCCGAAAGAACGGCGGCTCGGGGAGGAGCGGCGCACAAACGGCGCGCGTACGCAATCGAACCCGGGCGCGCACGCGGTGGCCACGGCCACGAGCCAGGGCCCAGAACGCCGCAGCGCGCGCGCAGGCTCAGCCTCCGAGGGTCGAAGGAGGAAGGAAGGGAGGAGGGATGGGGGTGGGGGTTGGAAAGGAAGCGTCCGGGCTTCGCCCCGGTGCGCTCGCCCTCCGCATCCGCCCGCCTGCCGTCCCCTGCCTCGACCCTCTCGACCCCCTCGCCCCCTCGACCCGCCTCGCGCCCCGCCTCGCGCGTGCCCAGCCCGTTCGTGGCACGGCGGCTTCACATCACGCCGCGGAGGAGGCCCTTGAGCGTCCGGCCGAAGCTCTTCACCCTGCTCTTCATGCCGGACGCGGGCCGCACCTCGCGGAACGCAAAGTCGGACGGCACGCCGTCGGCGGAGCGGCTGCGCGCGAGGTCCATGCGCAGCTCCGTCGCGCCGCTCACGGAGCAGCCCGCGCCGACGCCCGCGCCCGCGGACGGGAAGAGCGGGAAGCCCGCGGCGGGCGACGGCGCCCGCGCGCCGCTGAGGCTGCCGTTGGGTTGTGCGTAGTGTGGGGCGCGGGCCGCGACGGCGCGCGTGAGCGAGCCGAAGCGCAGCGGGGGGTCGATGTCGAGCGAGCGCGTGCCGCGCTCCGCGTACACGAACGCGTGCATGGTGTGGTGGTGCAGGGGGACGTCGCCGAAGCTCGCCGCGCTCGGCGCGGGGCTGCTCGGGCGCGACATGTTCTTGCGGATCGCGGTATATAGCGGGCGCTGCGGGTGGCCGAGCGGGATCAGGTCGTCGTCGCTCTTCCTGCCGATCGACGCGGCGGCGGGCGGGGGGCTGAAGCGGACGCTGGCGCTGGTGCGGGCCTTGGTCTGCGACCGGGGCGGTGTCGGGGTGCTCGCGACGGACGTGACGCTCGTCACTGCCTTGGAACGCGGCGAGGACGGGGACGAGGTGGTGCTGCTGTCCCGCCGGCAGGTGCCTACGCTTGAGGTCGTGGCGCGGCGGCGGAGGGAGCAGGACGAGCGTTGGCGGAGCACGGACATGCGTCGCTTACGGCGCAGGCCCGGCGTCGGGGACGGGGAGTGGCATGGGGGTTGTGCGGGCTCAGAGGGGGTTCGGGGCTCACTCGTGTTCACTGTCAGATCAACATCCCTCTGCACCATCCGTGTACGCGTCGTTGTGGGAGTTCTGGGAGAAGTAGAGGTGTGTGGGGGCTGGGTTCGTGAGGCTTGGTTCGTGGGTCGGCGTGTCGATCGTAAAGACGGAGAGGGGGACGTCGTAGCTTCGGGGCCTGGCGAATTGTGTTGACGTTCGCGGTTCTCCTGTTGGGCTGCAGCGATTTGGTCGAGGAAGGGTTGCAGGATCTTGTCCTGTGGGACGGGGGCGCACGTCAGGGCACTGTGTCTCAGGGCAATGGGATTGGCGACAACAGTTACCGTCGTCGTTGTAGTTACCACGTCGGTGGCCGAGTAAAGCGCGACGTTGCGATGCCTGCGGCGCGCGTTGTCGCTGCCCGTCTGAGATGAAAAGACGCCGCCGGGTAGATGGGGAGGGGCGTCAGACGGATGAGAAATCAGCGGCATCTGGGCGCCGCGCTCGATGGCCCGGAGCTGCATCTTCTGAGCCTCGCTCAAGAGCGATGGCGAGCTTAGGCGGCGGCGGACGATGGAGACGAACGCGGCGGGTTCACAGGGGCTGAAGCACCATGGACAGAGCGAGCAGACGTGGTTGTAGAAGTTGCAGCTGCGGCAGACATATAGCTGGCGGTTCCCAGGAGAAATTTGAAGGCATGGGAGCGAGTCCGACCTCTTGGGCTAGAGCGGCGCTGTGTGAGTGAGAGGCGGAGATAAGAAAAAGAAAGAGTACGGACTTGCTTCCGTCTTCTAAGCTCCCGCAACAGGATCCGTGGCCGCTCTTCTCCAGGGTGGCAGAACATGGGGGTATTTAAAAGTCGTAAGATTCGTGTCGGGCGAGTCGGGGGTCGTAAGAGTCGTGAGTGGCGGGAAAGCACTGATCAACAAGATGCGTTCAAGAACAGCTGCATACGACAAGCATAGATGAAGGGTGTGAGAGCGGGAGGAAAACGTGGGGTCAGGGGAGAGCGGTGCACGAGACAGGTGATATATGCGAGGCTGAGGGGGCAGGGGCACGTTACGTCGTATGTCGTGAAACGCGGATATCGCTACGGGATCTAACACTAGGGGAGGAGGCGACGGGCGACCGCGATGCGGTTGCTGGGGCTGAGGGGGATGGCCCGACGGAGAGAGGGGGGATTTGAAGGGAATCCAGAGGCGCAGAGGGTATATTCGGAAAGACACGAGCCCACCACGCTGTCTGGCACGAAGCAGACAGACGCGCTGAGCCTGACGCGGCCTGACGCGCCCCAGCACGTCCTCGCCCGCACGCCGCAGCCCGCTGCACTCGGGACGACCCTCGGACGGTCGGCCAGGTTGCCCTCGGCTGCGCTCCCGGCCCGCCGAATAGGCCGTTTGTCGACTGATTCGCGGTGTGGCCCTTGTGGCTGTGTTCTCAATATTGCCCGGTGGTGATGCCCCTTTGGTGTTCCATTGAATAGACCCTGGAAGAGCCCCTTCCACAAGACAGGACAGGGTCGATGCAGAGTTGGGGGGAGGGTGTTACTTGATATCCTACATCCGCCGAATGAATGCGATATCTGGGGTGAAGTTTGGGGAGCTCTAGGTAGCCTACTATACTCCGAGTCTCCGGATTGACTATAGCCCTCAGACTGAATTGGCAGACAAAGGCAAATTCAATACTTAGGGGCAACGGCGTGGCGATTGACCAAGGGGAACCGTGGCGCGATATCTCGAAAGAAGCTTCCTTCTAACTTGGATGCCGCTCCTATCTAAGCGAAAGCCATGAGTAGCCTGTAGGGAGGTAATCATACCCCGGTAGCGTAAGTAGGGAGAAGGAGAGTGTGCTAGGTCTACAGCACGAGAGGGCGGTTGCTGCGTACTTCTACAGCTAATGGGCGAGTGTATTCCAACGGGTACAGTTATAGATACGGTGTTATACTCCAAGAATCAATATGCTACAGGCCTAGTACTCGACCACCGTTGCCTCCGACCTTGATCTGCCTTGAATTAGGGGACAGCTGGCCTCAACCCCTGCATGGGTCCACGTGCGATCACCCCTCGTCTGTTCTCCTTCTCGGGGTCATACATGGGCGGCCGTGCCCCTAGTGCGACCACATGTCTGAACTGCGTACTGGCGGTGACTCCTGTGATGGACGCTCGCACTTCGTGTTGTGTGCCTTAGCCACATGCGGAGACCGTTGTCTGTATGCAATGGTTCGCCTCAGACGGTCCAAAATAGCTAGGTGGACACAATACCGACTGCGATAGTACAAAGGGGTACATCTTGCCGTGAGCGACAACTCGGTACAGGGCACTCCTCCCATGCTGTCACTACGTAGTAGTTATGAGCAGGATTGCTAGATCATGTTGTTAGTTATGTAGCCAGAGTGCAGATAGTCGACTGCGTAATGATCGCCGACATATAGTGGGCACTTTCCCTTGTTATTCAATAGCAGATACCTGTCGGATCTTTGTGGTCAAGGACAAGGGGTCAAGCCGAGTCAAGTGCGTCATGAATGCCGGTTATGTCTGAGATAATAGCATGATTAGTAGAAGCTAGTAGGAGCTAGTAAGAATTCATGAAAGTGCTGACGTCGATGTATCACGCTAAGGTCCGGGGGACGGGTCTCTGGGGTCCTGGCGGGTGATGGGACGTCAGAAAGGCAGGTTCTCGCGCCGCACTGGCTCCTGTCGACAGATGCCTCCGCCATGTCCATGCGAGCTACGTTTCCTGCAGTGGGCCATAGAAGCACACCAGGACCACAATGAGCTCGATCACCCCCAGCCACTGATGGATCGGTGGTGCTCGTCCTGACGCGGTCCCAGACGGGGCTGTTCTACCTGCCACTGGGCCGGCTTTGTCACTTGCAATGATACTGACTTGAAAGCCTTGAGCGCGATGGTGATTTTCCCTTCGCACATCCTCTGCTCATCCATCGCGAACGCCTGTGGCTAGGGATTTACGATGCCTCTTCACCTTCGCCGCACAGCCTCTTCTGTCCTTTTCCTCTTCTTGGTTCACACGTCTTCGTTCTGGGCACCCGTCGCAGCCTTGCTCACCAATTTCACAGTAGACGACGCTGGGACCACCTCGGATGGGCTCCACATAGTGTACGAGCCGGCGGGGGCATGGTCGCCGGGACAGAGCTGTGATGCCTGCGATGTCCACTTGGACCCGTCGCGCGTCCTCAACCGCACTTGGCACGACGTGTCGTACCTCTCCAATGACCCGCCGGCCAGTCCATTGACTGCGAGCTTAACTTTCGAGGGTGAGTTTATCATTGCGCATTCGCCACACGGAACTTTGCGCTGACGCTCCTTTCGCGGATCCCCACTGAAGGCGAGCGCATCTACGTGTTCTGCGTCATCACACGCGCGTCCACGGACCCCTTCGGGAACACCGACATGTCGTTCGCCATCGACGGGCAGCAGGTTGGCGCGCTCCAGCTCGCGCCCGACGGGAACGCGACGTACCTCTACGACGTGCCCGTCTACGTCAACGAGTCAATGCCGCCCGGACAGCACACCTTCACTCTCACCAACGGGCGTGCGGGCGGGCAGACCGCGCTCGCCCTACTCGACTACATGATCTTCTCGTGAGCGACGTCTGTTCTCGGTAGTTCCGCGCCAGCTGAGCAAGCGCGACAGACGGGACGTCAACTCGACCTCCACGCCGACGTCGACCGCGACCTCCTCCTCGACCTCGGGCGCGACCACGTCCGGTGGTTCCTCCGTCGCCACAAGCTCCCCTCCTCACCACACCAACCAAGCCGCCACAATAGGCGGCGCGACCTTCGCCGTTGTCGCCGTCATCTTCGTCGCGCTGGCAGCCTTCATCTTCCTCCGCCGCCGGGCCCGCCGCGCGGCCCACTCGCTCTCCGACAAGGACGAGTGGGCGGGTGGTGTGGACAGCGCGACGCCCTTCGCGCGGGCGGGCCCCGGCCTCGCGCCGCCCGCCCCGATAGTGGCACGCCACTGGGGCTTCGACCGGGGCAGGGGCGGGGCACCCTCGTCGTTGTCGGCGCCGCCGGAGACCTCGAGCGATTCGGCGTTCACGACGTTCGACGCGCGGCGCATGGCGGGCCCGGGCCCACGCGCGGACGCGCTCGTGCCGAACAGGTATCAGTCGGCCTCGTCTGCGGCGACGACGGAGACGTCTGAGGTGGGCCCGCGCGCGGGGATGGCGACGATATTTGAGCTGGTGGGGCGTGTGCCGGTGCCGGTGAGCGAGCGGGACGTGCGGGAGAGGGAGGAGGCGGAGGTTTCGCCGAGCTCGCGCGGGAGCGACTCTGGTGCAGGGTCGGGGGTGGGCTCGGGGTCCGGCGTGAGTTCAGGGATGGGAACGGGCGGCGGTTCGGGCGGTGGGTCAGGGAGAGGGTCAGGCAGTGGGTCGGGAAGCGGGAGCGGGCCGCGCCCACGGCTGAGGGAGGTGTCGGACGTGCTGAACGACGCGGAGATCGAGGAGACCCTCGCGGCGGTCGTGAGCGCGAAGGAGCGGGAGGCGAGGGCGGAGCGGGAGAGGGCGCGCCAGATGCGGTTCGACATGGAGGGGCTCGACGCGGAGGGGAGCGCGCCCCCGCCATACGCGGACGCGCGTGAGCAGCTTCAGTGAGAGGCGGGCGCATGGACTTTGTTTATTACGCGGCACCGGCGTTGTGGTGTACATGCTATACCTATACATGTTATATGTTTTAATAAGAGAATTCCACGCCCCCTTCCCTCCTGTCGTTGTTGGGGTATACGGCGTGTTGTCAGTTTGGAGGCATGAGAACAAGATCGTACTCTCATACATCCCACCTGGTTCTGTCCGGAATAGCGAGACCGTCGTTCGATCCGAGGCATGTGTTGAAAGATACAGGTCGCGGGGTTGGCATGACAAAAGGTCCGTCGCGTTTCTGATATCGTGTTCATACCATACGTTCTAACGAGCCATTGACAGATACTCTGGCGTGCTTTTCCTGTGCCGTCCGATCCAAGCCTGGAATGGTGCAAACCCGATATGCAATGGCATTGATGATAGATATGTCTCTTCTACGATGAAGGGTGTATTCTACGTTGGAACCTCGACATGGCCATGAGGTAGTTAGCTACAGGCCCCCTTCTAGAAAGACGGACCGCATGCATAAGGACATTTAGGCCTCCTCGGGAGAAATTAAGATGGGCTCACCGTAGTCATACACAAGGCGGCCCTCGAAGACCTTACCTTGCGCGGAAACGAAGTACACACGTCTGACGTAGCGTTTCTCGCCCCCGACCTCCTCGAAACCCCAAGTCTGCGAAACGCACCCGATCAGACACACCATCCGTACAGCCCAACGTCAAGCCCATACGCTGCTCCACGACGCACCTGCTCGATTCGCCATGCTGCTGTGCACCCGCCCTCGCTGCCCTCGCCCTCGCCACGCTCTTCCAGGCCACGCTCGCCAGGCTTGTCGCCATCATGTCCGTCTTCCTCGCCCTCGCTGTCCTTGTCCTCCTCCACGCCCACGTCCGCAGGCTCGCACCGCGAACTCGTGTGCACGAGCTCCCCGTCGACGAAGCTCTCAGGGAGCCACGCATCTTCCGCGCGGAGCCACGCGCACGCGAGCGCGGCCGGTGTCGCACGACACGCGCGCACACGCAACGGCCGCGCTGAGAGCGACCCGACGCGCGCAACCTCGACCCCGTCGAGCACGCGCCGCTCGGCGAACGTGCGTGCGCCGAGCGTGCGCTCGACCGCGATTGTCTCTAGGGACTCCGAGTCGTCCTCACTGGATGCAGGTGTGTGCCTGATGACGAGGCGTGGGGCGACGTGCTCGAGAGCGAGGAGGGCGGTGTAACCGTGCATGTTGGGGTCGAGGACCTTGTCATGCCCGCTGGATAGGGCTGTGTTCTATGTGAGGGGGCGGGTGAATGAGGGGTCGGTCATTTTAGACGAGTAAGGGCACTAATGGGGCTTACTAGGGTGAACCTGCCGCTCATATCACGAGAAGTCATTTCAGTAGGAGCTGCCATAGTTGAATTCACGGTACTTCAAGAACTATTGGGGGTTGCCTGAGACGTATAGGGGTCGGGTTCGGAGCTATGGGGGTCACTGCCGTCCGATGCATGATTTAATACCTCGTCTATCTGTTGACCCCGTCTCGGATGCCGCAGCAATAGTAGAAGCTGATTCTCCATTATTCACAGAAGCCTCGCTGACATTCGAGCCTTCGAAAGTCGTGCACGGTCGCACCCGGTCATCCTGCGAACGTCTAGACAAAGAGGAGGCCCACATACCGCGTCAGCACAACAGCTTCCGGACCCAGGTGTGGGCGGATTCTCGCCCAGGGCCACCTTCCGACATGCCGTGAACGCGTACGCTTGCGCACCACTCTAGCAGCTATACGCGGCGTATCGTTTCCGCGAACCATCGTCCTGAAGGCGTCATGTGAGTCGCAGAGGAAGGAGGCTGGCCTTGGACCGGAAGCTGTTGGGGGGCATACTTTGCTGTGGAATGGACGCTTCTCCGTCTATGTCACCAGACCAAGGCGTGCGCGCCCTCGATTCTTGGAAGCGGTGTCTAGCAGCATAAAGGCCATTGATAGGCTGACACGTAATGGTGAATAGCATAGTTGTAGTTGCACGTCGGGCGTGGAGAGATATTCTAGTCACTTGTATGCCAGCTACATATAACGTTGTGCCGCACTAGAACAGTGTAGTGGATGCAAACTCCCTATAATGAAGCTATTAGCTCAAGAGGAATGCCACCGAGATGACTCACTTTGACCAGTTCTGAGGTACCCTTCTACTTGACGTGGAGTTGAGCATTGGCCTCTATCAGATCGAACAGCACCGCCGAGCCTCCACATAAAACATCGTGAGTGTTGACCTCTTCCGTGGATGTCGAAGAACTTCACGTTGTGGGAGTCGGACGAGCAGACCCCGAGGGGTGAGAGTAATGCAACCAGTATCATTGCAACACAATGGCGACGGCGCCGTGAACGGCCAATGCAGACGAAGACAATTAATGCAAATGCGCGAACCTATATCCCATCCTACACCTTACTCCAATGCGGCATCCCACCTCCGGCCGATAAGTCCATGCCGACGCTGCGAGAGCGCACCTCAAAGCGTCCGTGAGGGTGTCTGCAGGCACCCCTAGACCCAACCCGGGTGACCCGAACTTGCCTCGGCGAACTTGCCTCAGACGTATAGCGCGATCCCTCCCCTCGTCTCATCGTGCCTCCACTCACCCGCTATACGCACGCTGTAATGCAGCCGTCCACAGCCGGAGACCGGACACACCCACTCATACTCCGCCTCGATCACCGGCTTCTGCGGCGCCTTCGCCCGACCCTTACCTTTCCCCCGCCTCGCCCGCGCCCGCACACCCGCCGCTCCCGTCCCATGCCCATGTCCATGCCCCCGTGCATCATGTCCTTCCAGCAGCCTCTCCACCAACGACCGCGAGCCCTCTCCCGCCCTCGCCGCTCGCCCACGCGAGCGCAGCCGCGACCGGATTGAGTTGTCCAACGTAGGCGACTCAGGCGTCGGCGGGAGCAACGCGCCCATTGGCGCGGGCCCCGCCTCGGACGAGGGGTCCGCGAGCGCGGGGCGTTTGTGCGACGCCTCGGGCTCGGGTGGCTCAACCGCCTTGCGCTTCCCCTTCCGGTCAGGGGCCGGGGTGGCAGGCTCGTGCGCCCGCGCCTTGCCCTTGCCCTTCCCGGATGTGTCCTCCACGGTCTCCTCGACCGTGGGCTCCACAACCGGCTCGGGGGCGGCGGTTGGGGGTGGCGGGAGCATGAGCTCCGCGATGCACTTGCCGTCGAGCATGTGCCCGCAGCGCAGCGCCCACACGCGCGACCGCTTGCGGTCCTCGTCGGACGCACCGTCCGGCGGGGAGAGGATGAGCGGGTCGAGGCATCGTGCGCACACGAGCGTCGTCTCGAATGCGGCTGCGGCAGACGAAGACGAGCTCGCGGCGTTGCTCGAGCCTGGAGTGTCGTCGTCGAGGACGATGACGGCCGGGGATGATGCGGCGGAGGAGTACAACGACGCGCCGTTCTCAGCAGGCGCGAAGTCGAACGAGAAGCCGGGATGCAGCTTGTCCGGGTGCGTGTACTCGACCTTCCAGTGCGAAGGCTTCTCCATAGCCGCCACCCGCCGACGCAGCTCACCCATCGGCCCATCGGTTTCCGCCATCCAGGGCTCGAACTCGATGTGCAACGGCGAGAAGCTGCGCGCAGTCTCCCGATCATCGTCGTAAGACCACGGCATGAACCGCGACCACCGGCTTTGGCCGGCGCCCGTAGCCGGCGCATTGTCCGGACTGCCGAACGGGTTGCGGACACGCCGGAAAAGGTCATTGAGGGATGGGAGATTGAAGTGGTGCTGCCGCGCCTCCCGTTCTGCTCGTGCTTCGGCTTCTACGGCGTGCTGTCGATTCATTGCGAGGAGTGCGCCGCCGAAACCCATGGAGGGTTGGTGATGCGATCGTGGTGCAGCTGCACCAGAGCCCGAGCTGCGAGGAGGCAACCGTGGGAGTGACGCCATGCGATTCTCGAAAGGAAGCGGTTGGTCGCTCGCATGAATAGCTGGAGGTACTGGGTTTGATGATGGCGTACTCCGATGGACGCGGCGAGAGCGAGAAACGAGAGAGCGTTGGGATGCTATGTGCTGGGGGAGGGGTGGGACTTCGGGTGTCAAGCCTCGTAGAGCAGGTGGAGGGGGAGGGGAAGCCAATCGCCCGCGGGTTCCTTGCACGCGCCAAACCACATTAGCCGCACAGACAATGGTGTTTGTAGGAAAGAAAGCAAACGTACTGGATGATCTACCTGGCCTGTTGGAAGACGACGGGGCGTCTTCATCGTCACTCTCCAAAATAATGATATCATTCGAAAACCTCCTAGTAGAAGGGCCTGCCTGGGCGCCACCAGTGGGAAGAGAGCGCCTGTGGTTGCTGTTTGCACTTGTAAAGCCCATGTATGCAAGGCCATCGTTGGCTAGAGTAAAATGCGGGGCAGAGAACCTTCCGAAGGAGACCACATTGTTCAGATCGTTGTCGTCGTCGAGGGCGTCCACATCGATGACCTCTTGGTGAAAACTTGGTGGGTACTGTGGCGGCACTGCTACCTCAGTGGCAGACATGATGCCGAGAGAGACAGATGGAGGATGTATAGCAGAGGTCAGAGATGGACAAAAAAGCAAGCAGTGGTCGTCGTGGTACGCTCTGGAGAGCACAGAGGAGCCCCAGAGTGGATGAAGGGGGCCAGCGCTCTGAATGCTGACTAACATTACCCATTGTGGACAGTGTTGCTAAGCCCACGTGGCTCTGTGGCGTCCTGGCCCCTTTTGGACCTCTGTGCACCGGACTCCTGCTCAGCTGCCATCCCAAACGACTCCCCGTTTTACTGCTCGTCGGACTTGAGCGGTCTGGAGAGCTGAGTGTGAACGAGGAGATTGAAGCGGAGCTCGTACCATGCCCCGACGGACTGAGCCTGCGAAAGTCGGCATACTCACCGGTGGATGTCACCGCGAAGGCCTCGTCTGTTCTCGCCCACAATCTTCTCCTCACAAGGCTTAATAATCGTCCGGACTGTGCTTTCTGGCAGGGCGCCATTAGGGGCGTGCTCAGGGCCGCTGACGACATACGTTCGCACGACGAAACAGAGGGAATACAGTTGCCACGGAAGGCACCCAGCGTCGACCGTATCGCCGATACCATCTTCGCGTCCTACCGCCATCCTGACAAGGCATAGCGCACCCCATCCGATGGCCACCCCCACCATAAATGCAAAGTTCAAAGTGGGATCCGCACTGTGGCGTAAGCGTCCGATCAGGATTCAACGGTGCTGACGGACTTGTTTCGCAACAGCTGCGCGACGGAAATGAAATACCCCTCGTCGGCTTTGGTAGGTCTGTCAAAGTGAATTTGTAGTGATTCTTTCCTTAGCGGTCTGCTCCACAGGAACGTACGAGATGGAGGGCCGGGAGGCGTACAATGCCGTCAAGTGGGCCCTTGAGGCGAGTACCGCCGGTCGGGTTTCGCAAACTATCGAATTGCTCATGCCCAGGACATCCGTGCAGGCAGGCTACCGGCACATAGTAGGCACTTTTCCCTTCTCTGCCTAGCCCGTACCCAGGCCCGGAGCTTGGTAGGCTCAATCTTCTCTTCTCTCCGCGTTCGATCTTTTGCAGGATAGCGCCGAGTGGTACTACAACGAGCGGGAGGTCGGGCGAGCGATCTCCGACTTCTGCACCGCCTCGGGGACGCCTCGTTCCGACATCTTCTATACGACGAAGCTCAAGGACAACCGCGGGTACGCCGCGGCCCAGGCGGCGCTCCGCAAGTCGCTCGATGCATGTGGTCTCGGGTATATCGACCTCTACCTTCTGCACTCGCCCATCGGCGGGCCCCAACGCCGCGCGGACAGCTGGCGCGCGGTACTCGAGGCGAAGCAGGCGGGGCTCGTACGAAGTGTCGGCGTGAGCAACTACGGCGTCAAGCACCTCGAGGAGATGGTTGATTCCCGTGTGGAGCTCCCGGTGTTGAACCAGGTCCGCAATCGCCACTCCAATCACCTCCCTCCTCCGTCGCCTTCGCGCCCTTCCGCGTTCTCGCCCTTGCGTTCCGCGGGACCACGCACACCACATTCTACCACACCACCGCCCCCGCCGTGGTCCACTACAAATTGCTGACTTAGTGCGCCGCTTCTCAGATCGATCTGCACCCCTTCATGACCCGGACGGACGTCGTCGCGTGCTGCCGGGAGCACAACATCGCGCTCGAGGCAAGTCGCATGCTCTCACCGCACACTATTTGTATTTCGCGCCACGAGCCGGGAGCGCAGATGCGCCCCTCTTCGCCTACGCTCTCCCTCCAGGCTCCGGGCTCGCGCCCAACGTTTGAACGTTGTGGAAACGCCCTCCGCTAACGCGTCCCCACTCCCCCCAATTCCGCGCCTGCGCGCGCACACAGGCGTGGGGCCCGCTCGTCCGCGGGATGCGCTTCCGCCACCCCACGATCGCCGCGCTCGCGCAGAAACACGCCCGGACACCCGCACAGGTCCTGCTGCGCTACTCGCTTCAGAAGGTGCGTCCGTCGGTCACGGTCCGGACCCTCCTCCCCCACCCTTCGCCCTGTCCACCCCGGACGCCCCTTCCCTGGTACCTTCTCCACCGTCTCCCGCGCGCGCGCGGGCCCGTCTGGGGGGTAAATACAAATTCGCGCTCGCGGCTGACCCCCGAGGCACGCGGACATTAACTGCCTGTCCAGCTGCTGCCGGCATGCCGCGCCAGATGCCCCTCCTAGTTTGCCCGCGCGCGTGTATGTGCATGTACGCGACCGACCTTGACGTTGACACCGGCACCGTGCCAGGGCTTCGTCGCGATCCCGAAGTCCGCGTCCAAGGCGCGGATCGAGGAGAATTTGCGGATCTATGACTTCGAGCTCTCGGCAGAGGAGATGGCCGTACTCGATGCGTTGGACGAGTGTGAGTGTCGATTTTTTCTTTCGGTCCGATCGATTGCGCGGCTGTCGCCGGTGCTCATTGCGTCGCTCCGTTTAGATCTGGTCACAGACTGGGACCCGACTGGGACCCCGTAAGGTGGAGTCCACAGCGACAGGAGAAGCCCGGCATAGGACGCGCGGTACATGACGCAGATGGATTGTGCACGGGCGTCATCAGAAGAATACAATCATGTTGTGCACAACCCCATAACCTAGAAGCGTAAGCTAGACGGGACCCGACGCTACGGCGTACCGCGGAGACGCATACGAACACGGCCGCGGCGCCTGCGCGAACGCAGTGACGACACCGACTTCCTCAACCAGCAGCGCCTTCTTTGGCGGCGCGCTGGAGACGAACCCCACGGCGGTGGGAGGATATAGCACGAGCTGGTACTGGACAGAACGGGCGTGTCAGCCGCCCGCGCACCGAAACGACAGCGAGAATGGGGCTGGGCGGACCTCGTGCGAATAGTGGAGGACCTCACAAGCGGGGACAAGCTCTTCGGGGACCATCAGTTCGCCGACGAATACACGCTTGTTCAGGTTGTGTTCTGCATGTGGAGGATCCCTGCTCGTCCTCAAGGGTGTAGTGGTGTACCACCACGACGCCGCAGCGCGTTCGTAGCTCTTCACAATTTGCTGAGGTGCTATCCGTTGCGAAAAGCGCGGCCAGAACGCGACATCATCGCCAAAACGCAGGTGCTGTACGAGCGCAACGTGTAAGGAGGTGTCTGGATGGAGGAGGTCGAGGAACTGTGGGTTGGAACTGGTGATGGCGAGTTGGAGGTGCATCGGCGCGCCGCGAGTGTAAGTGAGCTGGCCAAACGCAAGTGGTTAGCAAGAGACGTGCTGTCATGAGTGGCCGCCGGAGACTATACTCACCGGTCTTGTCAACGATAACTAGGTGTGTGGCGAACGATAAGCCCGTGGTGAGCATACACTTGGGGACGAGCACATACGGTACAATGTGCCTCCACAGGAATAGTCTTAAAGAGTGTTCCTTCAATCTTCACTCGGTCCAACATCTTCCATCCGTCGGGGTCGTCTTCAGGGCCGAGCAAAGGAATACTCTGCTGGTATGCTAGCTGACGGAGGATGGTGGGGGCGCTCGGCCGCGCAAGTGGGATATATTTGAAGGGCACTACAAGTCTAGTACGACATCAACAAGCCGTCCTAGAACGAACTAGGCGGACATACTTGCTATTGGCCTTGAAGCCCCCGCGGTTAGCTCGAACTGAGAGTAGGTACTCAATATGCACTCCAGCCTCGTCGTCGGCAAACGTTGGAGGCAGACGGAATCGCTTCTTGTCCCCGTCCTTCCCCAGGACCGCAGAAGACATCAAGATCGTCACACCCTTGGGAAGGCGGAATGAGAACGGCCAGTCGTACTTTCCGCACAAACGGCCACGTTTCAAGGCAGTTGTCGAAGTGTCTTCTGAAGCCGCGTATAGCTTGCGCGACATGAAAAGGAAGTTGGACGGGGTAGTTGCAGTGCGGGTAAAAACGGTCAGTCTACCGTACAACTGCGGGGGTCGTGAGCTTGTGGTTTTAGAACGGGTAGAATACGAAGACAGCACGAAGAAGAATGGACTATAGCACTCAAAAGGGGATAACATTCAATGGCAGTAATAGGGGACATAGTGCGGAGCATAGTTGCATTACTCGGTGCGGTGAACTCACGGCAATGAAGATATCATCCATGAACTCCTCCCTATCCAGTTCCATCTTCACCGACCCTGCAATCTCGGCCCCCTGATAGAATGTTGGCGGCTCGGCTTCGCTCGCCGCACGACTTCGTATCGTGAGCGTAAGCCACGGCGTTCCGGTCTTCTTATGAGTTAGGTGGAAGTGGTGGTCTTGCTCTACCTCCGGCACGTCCCATTCGTTGTCGGTCGGCCGCGTGCGAGAATAAGTCGGAAGGGGCTGTGAAACATCCAGAGTTGACGCCGCTGCAGAGGCCAGCGGGTTAAGCAGTAGCGCAGTCATGACCACAAGGCCATGCAGAGGTCTTCAGCTCAAATACAGCGGAAGGACGCTCGTCGCAGCTGGAGGCAGTGGTCCGACGTCGAGATAGAGATAGCGTTGGCAGCGGCGGGTCTGTGGAAAGGCGTCCATGCCGAATTGGTCTGGTGCTGATATGGGTTGTCATTCCCAGAGATGTCGTACGCCTGGCATCGCAGAGCGTATTTTGGGCACTGGCCGCCGAGTACTGCACACAAGTCCGCGACAGCCCGAGCGGGTTTGAGAGGCGTAAGCAGCTGGTAGCAGTGAGGATGAGAGTCCCGAAGTCCCTTGCGGCAAATCTGGGCCGCCAGCTTGACTGAGCAAGCGCTCTCGGGCCGAGGTGTGCCTTTGTATGTGGCTTTGTAACAGTGATATTTCCAGGGCTGCGGCCCTTAGCCCGGACGTCCCACTAGCTAGAATGGCTTGCCCAAGGTATGTGCATGAAAGATTGACGACATATGTGAATACACTTTTACAACGCCATCAATGTTCATCCCACTGAAGGACAAGGGACGTTACGTATATAAACGCCCATAATAATAAGCTACAAGCGCCCAACCAGCACCTTACGACATGATGTCGTCACCCACGAGAGCGTAAACCCGAGGGCGTGGCGCCTGTGCAAATTCTGTGACAACGTTTACCGGCTCGGAGAACAGAACGTCCCTCTCCCGCGCACTCGTCGAAAAATTTGACACTGCTAGTGGGTGCAGAACAACCTCGTACTATGAGCAATGTGAACCACTGAGAAAAGTTTTCATAATAACTGGAAAAGGAGACCCGGCGCACCTCATGGGAGTAGTGCAGTATCTGACAGCAAGGGACGAGGTCCTCCTTGAGGGAAAGCTCCCCGGAAAACGTCCTTGTCGACTCTCCGAAGAAGGACTTTCTCGATCGCGCTTGCGGCTCGGCCCCGCGCCACCACACCGCAATGCCCTGCTGGACCGTCTTGGTGACGTCCCGTGGGGGTAGTCGGCTGGAGAAGCGAGGCCAAAACGCAGCGTCGTCCCCGAAGTGCAGGCGCTGGATGAGAGACACGCGTATACAATCGGGGGTAAGGAGGTCCAAGAATTCTTCGTTATTGCTCTCGACGGTTATGTGCAAGGGGATAGGAGTTCCTCGGGTGTACGTGAGCTGATGGCAGCTTGTCAGCTCATTTCAAAAGGTCTGCAAATATACCCACAGGTTTAGCTATGGACAGCTGGGTGATTCCAGTAAGCCTCTCGGCCCATCCTTGGGGACTGGGGGAGAATGTACCTTACATACGACCCACACAGGGGTCGTTTTGTGAAGAGTCCCCTCTATTTTGACGGGATCCAGCGTCTTCCACCCTTCTCGGTCGGCGTCAGGGCCCATTAGCGCCGTGTTCTTCTCATACGCCAGCTGGCGAAGCGCGCTCGGAGGCCCAGGACGTGCGAGCGGCACATATTTGAACGGCGCGACGAGCCTCAAACGCCGCGTGTCAGCAACACAACGTAGGCCGCGAAGGCGCCGCCCGACGCACTTGCTCCTCGCCCTCAGCCCTGTGCGGTTCGCCCGCACGGCGAGCTGGTACTCGACCACGACGCCACCCTGCATGTCCGCAAATGTCGGAGGGAGGCGATATGCCTTCTTCTCACCGTCGCGGCCGAGGACACGCGAGTACATGATCTCGACGCCCTTGGGGAGGTGGAACGCGAACGGCCACTCGTGTGCACCCTTGTGCAGACGCCCGCGATGGAGTGCGGGCGTCGACGTGTCGTCCGTCGCGGCATAGAGCTTGCGCGAGATGAGGAGGAAGTTGGTCGGCATCGTCGCAGTTAGGGTGTAGATTGTCATCCGGCCCCAGAGCTAGGCGTCGTGAGCTTGTGTGAGCTATTAACCGGAGCAGACAGGATGGGAAGTATACTTCGATGGTGACATTGTCCATGTACCGGTCTTTCTCTAGAATCATCTTCACTGTACCCTCGATGACCGCGCCCTGATAGAAGGTCGGCATTTCATCGTCTCTTGTCGCGCGACTCTTCATCGACAGCGTGAGCCATTGGAACCCCGTCTTCTTGTCGGCCAAGTAGAAGAGATGCTCCTTGGTTTGAGGAGGAACATCCCATCCATCACTCTCGGTCACGGGAGGTGTGGGGTGTGGGATAAGGGAGTGGATGTGCGCGGTGGCCTCGGGCGGGGGAGAAGGACTTGGGCTCAGGTGGTCTGTAGGGGAAGTCGACGCCATATTGTCCTCGGAGTCCGTGATCTTCTGTTGTGACCGACTTGGGTAGATAGAAAACACATCTCAGGCGCGACAGATGACTTATACTGTACTTGGCGTTTGTGTTGATGCTGCGATGGTCCTCATGTCGATGATGTTGTCGTGGCCTAGAATATCTGATGCACTTAGTTACAATTATGATGCTGCGTAAACGGGACCTGAACGACATAGACATTGACGGTGACCCAGCTATGTGCTGGAGAGTTACACCTACAAAACATAGTAATCGTTCCGGCGATTGCGTCCCTCGTGTTTTCATTCTTCGATGTCCACGACAATCGCACCATGCATTCAGTAGAGTTGTTCTTCATAGACTGTTTTGAAGGGACAGCAGGTTTGTGCTGCGCCTGTCTCACAAGGCGTCCAACCTTCTTTGAAGCTATAAATATCCTCATAGCGCATGGCGGCCGGAATCCTATGTACAATGAAGCATCACGAGGTCCTCGTCACCTCGCAATCGAACGCCGAAGATAATGGACACCGATATCGTCTCGCGGGACTGGACGAACGCAATCGCCTCCCACGCGGAGAAATAGAGTTCTATGAAACGTCCCAATTAGCGTTTGCTCGCACCAGCTCGGTCACGCACTTACGGCGCGCAACGCGGCGCTGCACATGGCACCAGCCGAGCACCTCCGAGACAACCGGACGCGGGCACACTGTCGAGTGGGGCCGCCGCCGTCAGCGCGCGGGTGCGCTGTACTCGGGCGCTGCGGCGTACGAGCGGGGGCGCGGGCCTTGAGCGAACGCCGTGACAATGCCGACCGGCGTGGAGAGCAGGGCGTCCTTCGCCGGTGGCCCGTGCGCGAAGCCTATCGCGCTGAGGGGGCGCAGATGGAGCTGGTACTGTATTGCCGCCGGCGTGAGCGGCGTTAGACCACAGGGAGAGTTCAATGGAAGCGCACCTCGTGTGCGTAGTGGAGGATCTCGCAGGCGGGTACGAGACATTCGGGGACCTGGATCTCTCCAGAAAACGTCCTGGTCGAGGGTAGCGCGGCAGGGTCGTCAGTGCGCCACCACGTCGCAGGCGCTCGTTCGAAGGTTTTGATAAATTGCTGGGGCTCAAGCCGCTGGGAGACTCGAGGCCTAAATGCGATGTCCTCTCCAAACCGCATGACTTGGAGGAGGGACACGTGTAGAGACTGCGGATCCAGGAGGTCTAGGAATTGCCCGTTGTCGCTTGATATCTTGAGGTGGAGATGAATTGGTGCACCACGAGGGTACACGAGCTGTGTACCACGACAGCTAGAGTGCCGAAGAGAACAAAGAGAACGAGGGTACGCACAGGTCTCGATATGGAAAGCTTCGTGAACTATCAGCTCACATCACTGAAGTAATCATCAAGAAGCTTACCCTGCACGTCGCCGTGACCGGCACCGTCTTGAAGAGCGAGCCGTTCACCACAACGGGTTCAAGGCTCTTCCAGCCATCGGGATCTGCTCCCGGGTCCGCGACAATCATGTTCTCTTGATAGGCCAGCTGGCGAAGGACTGTAGGTACAACTGGCCTCGACATTGGCACATATTCGAATGGCACGACAAGCCTACAAGCGTCTCAATAAAATCCTCTTTCTCAATCCACAAAACACTCACTTGCTGCCTGATCGAAAACCGGCACGGTTGACGCGGACTACCAATTGATATTCGATGACAACACCCCCTTCGTCGTCCTTGAACGCAGGGGGAAGTCGATACGTTTGCCGTTGCTGACCGCTACTCAAGTTCGTGGAAGGAATACTGACACCTTTGGGAAGACGGAATGAGAAATCCCAGGTGTGTTTTCCTGTGAGGCGTCCACGTCGAAAGATAGAAGTTGATGGGTCGTCTGCGGCTGCGTAAAGCTTGTGCGACATTTGGAGGAAGTTTGACGGCGTAGTCGTGGTACGAGTGTAAACAGTGAGCTTTCCACATAACTATTTTGAGTGTCGATAAGTGCCACAGCGCATCCTATTAAGAGAGTGTAACCTCACAGCGATAGTGATATCATCCATATACTCCTCCTTGGTCAGGTCGAGCCGTACAGAGCCGGCAACGTCGTCTCCTTGGTAGAAGACAGGTTGTTCATTGTTACTAGTTGCGCGACTTTTGGTGGCAAGTGTGAGCCACGGGACACCAGTCTTCTTGTGTTCGATGGTGAAAACATGTTCTGCTTGTATTTCCGGGACGTCCCACGTTTCCCTGCTCGGAGAATATACCGGGAGTGATTGGGGGAGGTCCAGCTCAGAAGCTACAAAGTCGTGGGCGTCGTCGAAGTCTCGGGGGGCCATAGAGAACGAGATCCTTGAAGTATGCGGTTAAGGAGGATCCTATGAAGGACCCTCCGCATCCTGCGGAGGACAGGACTCATATAGTTTGGCGTCTCTAGCAGTGAGTCATCAGCCCGGTGTTCCTGTTAGGCAGGCTTCCCACTACGCATCAGACCGAAACAGTGACGCGCAGCGGTACCGTTGAGCTTACGATAGGAATGTTCCGCCTTGAGTTGGATTTGGCCATGCTGCGCAACAGGCAAAACGCGGACGGGATGTGGTTGAAGTTGAAATGTCGTTCGCAGGCGCGACGTCGACATCAAATTCGACCCACGTGCAGCCACGGGCTTTCCGTCACCTGTGCTCAAAAAGGGCCGAATTTGACGTAGTGCGGCGCTAAGGCCGTCACATTGATTTCCGCCCCTCTGTGTCTTCCGCCTCAACCACGCATGCGCCTCCGTATCACCTGTCTTGGGCCTCGGCCTCAGGAACATGCTTCCTTGCAGCCAGCTAGACCATCGGTAGCCCCTCGGGGCCCCTCTAACCACTGCCCAATCATAGAATCAGACAGAATCAGCGCAACTCGTGGGTCGGTATCATATGACTGCAATTATGTCGATAGATTATGTTGACTGCGTGCTCCATCTTCATTCATACTCTCTTCTCTGGCACTAATGAGATACATAGCATCCCTGCGTCTGAGTGCAACTTACTCTAACAGTGCCTGGACGGACTGCGGTCCGTTCGTCAGAGCGTCGTCATTCCAGGGACGCACCGCGGGCCGCTTCTCTTCTAGGCTTTGTGCTCCTGTCATGGTGCTTACCCAGGACCACTTCTCTATTTAAATAACTGACAGGGGTTCCAGATCAGTCCTACCTCCTTGGAAGACGGCCTCACATTCAACATGTGTCGGGGGCTGCACGATTGGCCCATGCTCAAGCTTCTTAAGCACTGCATCTGAAATGCGCATCGTGGCAGGTCAGCTAGCTAATAGAGTGGATACATGGACCTGTGCTATCACAGGTATGGTAACTCGATGTGCACTTTCCTTCGAGTTGTTTTACTGACCAGCTCTTTTGCCAGATGGGCCCACAGTTTATTCCCGTATGGCTACGTGTGATTCCACGTAGTGTGAATATATTCCTCGTGCTGTCCACGCTGTCATGCAAGGGGCGTGCCGACAAGATATGCATCCAAGCGACTGTCGTTTCCCATGAATAACGTGGTCCGCTGCCGCCTCATGCGTTGTGCATGGCTTGTCAGAGGGATCTCGGAATCTTTCGTCCTACGGGGAACCTGGTGCCAAAGGCTATGTATGGTGCGTGCCTGAGAACATCTATACAACGGCCTAAACTCATTCTAGCATTGCCATTCAAAGATCGATCGCACTTACGAAAGGAATACCAACGCAATCAATGCTAGAAGAATATCGTCATGACGGTGTAATCTGCACTATCGACATGCAAATGTAGCTACAAGGACATCATCCCAGTCTGCATTCCAGTCTCTCGAGTGCACCTGGCAATCCACTGGAGGCATCAGTCTTCCGGCCATTTTGCACGCGGCCCACCACCGCCTTTACAGGCCGTCTCGGGGTGCCAAAACTCCGGATATCACAACGAAGTCGACCTCATTCTCACCGGTGCAGCAGCAGTTCTTTCACGCCCTACCTCCGCCCACCTTGTCGTGAAACACGTGGAGTCCGCGGAACGGCCAGGTCACCTTCCTCGTCGCCTGCCGCCCGTAGCGCCGTATACGCCAGGCTGGGACACCTGGTCCGAGTATAAATCAAGAACAGGGGCCCTCCCCGCTTCACCCATCGACGGCTCAGGCCACACAAATACTCGCGCCACCTATCAAGGGCTTTCCTCGACTCTGAGTCTCCAACTAGCCAACGGCCAACGGCGTCCCACTTCCCCCCCGTTAGCCGCCCATTTCATCACTCATATGTACACCATGCCGTCGGGCGCGCCACAGTCCTTCGTCCTCCCCGACCTCGAAGCTCACTGTTCGTATCCCCTCCGGCTGCACGCGCGGTACGCGGCCGTCGCTCGCGCCTCCGAGGCGTGGCTTCTCATCCAGGCGCATGCCACCCTCTCGGCGAAGCGGCGCGCGGCGTTTCTGCGCTTGCGCGGGGGTGAACTCACCGCCGCGTGCTACCCAGACGCCGGCACCGCTCGGCTGCGGGACGTGGCCGACTTCCTCAACTTTCTCTTCACCCTCGACGACTGGTCCGACGAGTTCACCGCGCAGGACGCGTGCGGGCTCGCGGAGTGCGTCATGCACGCCCTCGACGACCCTGTGGAGTACAAGACACACAAGGCCGCGGGCTTGCTCGCTAAAAGGTGCGCGCTCGCCGGGGCCCCCGGTCGTTCCCGAGTTTGCCGATCGCGAGCTGATAAAGGGGCCCATTTGACAGCTTCGGCGCACGGTTCCGCAAGGACGCGGGGCCGGGCTGCACCCGACGGTTCATGGAGTCAATGGACCTATTCTTCCGCGCGGTCGCCCAGCAAGCAAAAGATAGGGCCCAGGAGGACATCCCTTCGTTCGAGGAGTACATCTCGCTCCGGTGGGACACAAGCGGGTGCAAGCCATGCTTCGCCCTCATCGAGTACGCGGCGGGGATAGACCTCCCGGACGAGGTCATGTGCCATCCTGTCATCCGCGCGCTTGAGGAAGCGGCCAACTCCCACATCTCGTGGTCGAATGTAAGCGTGCCGCAGCTCATTGCCTCCGTGCCGAGGTTTGAGGATGCTGACCACCCTGCGTCCGCTTATACAGGACATATTCTCATACAGGGTTGAACACGCCCGCGGGGACACACACAACATGATCGCAGTCATCATGCGCCAGCACAATCTGAGCCTGCAGGAGGCCGTCGACTTTGTTGGTGCGCTGTGCGACGCGTCTATCGACCGCTTCGAGCAAGACCGTCAACACCTTCCTTCTTGGGACCCCGAGACGGACCGGGCGGTGGCAACGTACGTACAAGGCCTGCAAGACTGGATGGTTGGGGCGCTGCAGTGGAGCTTCCATACCGCGCGCTACTTCGGGGATGAAGGCGCGGCGATCAAGAGGCATCGAGTCATTGCGCTCTCGCCTAAGCAACAGCAGGGGCGCAGCTCGTTCTGGGCCTCCGCTGTGGTGAAGCGAGAGGGGTCGGGTTCGCGCTACTCATTCAGACACAGGTTGTCATGTCGAGACGACTGGATGTTCGTCCACGACGATGATATGTCGGTGCGCAGCAAAAGCGTGGCTTAATCCTATAGGGCAATCGGGTCTTTTCGGACGCTTTTACTTATCAGTCATGTATGTGTTACACACGGATCACATGGGCCTGACATACCACTGGCCTCGTTCCATAGGTCTTTTTATTACCCCTATTGTATGTATGAGTGTTCAGTGTCGTAGCAGCTGTAATATGCACGTCTTATGCATGTTTATGTGGAATGGCATAACCAGTAGTGGCGATTAATGTTACAAGTAGACAGCACTTCTCCGGCGCGCGGGTTCTCCGTGGTGGTCAAGCAATCACCGCTTTCCGCATCTCTCGATAACGTACGTCTTCGCGCGTCGTTGTTCCTGGCCGCCGACGCCCTCTAGATCCTCGGGCATCTCACCGTCGAGATTGGTCTAGACAAGCGTGGGCAAGAAAGCAACGGTGCAGGATCTAGATAAACTTACGCGTTCGCGATCTGCTCCAGCTTCGATCAGCAGACAGGCAGCTTCTGCGTGGGCAGACTCCATGGCAAGGTGAAGGGGAGTATTTCCTAGTAGAACGTGTGGTCACATCGAACGTGCTCTGTCGAAAAACAGGTGGAAGCACGCTCACCGACACGATCAGCGGTGTTGAGGCGAGTCTTTGGCGAACCTTCAGGGGGTTTCAGGAGAAGGCTGATGAAACCTGTGGAACCCGTGGTTGCCGCTCTGTGCCTGCGCAATACATTATTGGGGGGGGGGGCGTTTGGGGTCAGTAAGACGTCATGGGCCTATCTTGGAAATCGATGACCCACAAGGGAGTTTGATTAGCTCTGTCTTTGATGTTAATCTGTGGGTGTAGGGTAAGCACAGGACTACGCGCAGCCGAAGGTGCAGATACATGCGTCGGCACCTCGCGAGATCAGCAGCTTGCCAATCTAGATTGCGGCGTACCCAGTTTGAGCATGTTTATGTTAGTGGGCAATAGAGTTCGGTACCTCGACTCGAGACTTCGACGCTGCGTAGTGTCTGTTATATGATGGTCAGAGCAGCTCATAGTAAGGGTTAAGGGCTAGCATACAAAGGTGTTAGACCCTTATCGTTCGTTCTGTTTACTTCAGCCCCTGCTCCGAGCAGTTCTCGTACGACATCCTCGAATCCACCGCTAGCTAAGTTGGTGTGAGAGACGAGGAGTGCGAGAGTCAGGTAACGCAGTGACATACAAGCGATGTGAAGTGGGGTCCAGCCACCGTTATCTCCGCGGTTGACGTCCGCATTCTGATCAATAAGATACCGGACAATATCAACCGAGCCGGAAGAGGCCGCCCAGTGTATAGGTGTACGCCCGTCCTAGGGAATGGGTTAGGAGACGGAGATGAAATGCGTGGTTACTCTGTACGTCGTCTACAGCTTCCACAAGCTTTGCATCTTGAGAAAGAAGCGAGCGCACCAGGCCAAACTGTTCTAATCCCACGGTTAATAACATATTATAGCGATACCCGAATACTTAATGTTCGTACTGTTCAGCGCGGCGTTGTGTATGGAGTTTACAGCCATATATTCTTCTCTCTCTTTTTCAGAGGTAACGGAGGAGGAAGAGAGGGAGGGAGACGCGGAACTCAGGGGATCACGATATGACGCGTACGCGTACTTGAGTTCCCACGGTGTTGTGACACGCAGCTTGTCCACAGCCACGCCTGGGCGCTTGCTGCGTCGCCGTCTTTGTGCAGATCACTCACCTCGTGAGTGCCGTCTTTACGACCGCCCTCCGTACCTTGCGCTCACAGCTCGAGCAATACAGAGTCACCAGTCTGCACCTACAATACGAGAGTGTAGCCATGTCAGGGCCTTCCATACGCATCAAACCTGCCGGAGAACCACTGAAAACTCCGGCCACTGCTGACGAGCATGATACATCCCACCGTCTTGTCACCTTCTTGCAATCCCAATCACAGAACACGATGACCCGCTTGTATCAGAAACCTTCATCATGTCTATCCATATTCCGGTAAATTCACGTTGATTCTTGATATTTGTCACTGCCTGATATTCGCGGCTCCACACCAGACTGCTCCGACCTCTAGAACGGCAACTAGTGATGAATTTGCTGTGGCTAGAGATATCCGTGCCAGCAACGACCATGGCGGCATGGGTTACCCGAGAAGGGAAAAGGCGAGCGCCTCCACTGCGCTCCCCAAATGAATGTGATCTCATACCCTACAGGCCCTATCATGATGCCTTGTCCACGCTTGCCCGGTTGCATATATTACCGCAGTCCCCTGTCAAGCATGCTCTAAATCCAACTTTCAAGGCGAGCTTTCGACAAGCTATTACGGGAGGGTACGCCAGCTCCTCTACGGCCGTTTTGCCTTTAACCGACCCCATACAAGGGGCGCGAGCGGTAGCTTCGGGGTCCTAGCCGATAACGAGAAACATCCGCCACCAGACATAGAAGCATTAGATGCATACGCTCTCGAGCGCTGGGAGGTGATGTCGGTCTCGGTGTATTAGGGGTTCTTGACTGAACCTTGATGTGTAGACCATTCTTTACTACATGGTGTCATCCGGGACAGGTCAGTTCCCTGCGCGGCCATCGCAGGGTGTCCTGTACCTTCTACAAAGAAGTGGCCTCATGGCCAACGTTCAGTGAGTTGATCTCCTCGGCGCAGTCGCGCTGCGCCATCTCACGCAATACAGCGGGAATACCTCACAAATCACCTCCGCGGGTTTCCAATTTCTTCTTCACCCGCCACATGAACAACTTTGGGAGCTCCTTTTGCAGTATCTCCAGATGGCAGAGGTAACGCTATTTATACTTCGTTGTTACGACACGTTCGACGCACAACCTCCCCCAATCTTCTTCAGGAAAGGCAGATGGACCTGGTAGAAGTTCTCAGCTTCCTTCTCATGATGTCGACGATGGAGCTTGGGAAGGTTAGCCACTCACCAATGTCAGCGCCTCTATGCCGTCCGCTTTGTAGCTCACAATCATTTCAGGACTACTCGACGGAAAATTTAAGCGCCACTCAAAAGGCGATGTTGGAAGACCTTCGTGACTATGGTCTTATCAAACAGCGGACGGTATGCGTCATTAACGGCTTCTCTGCGTGCCAACTAACTCAGCCTCCGGCCATCTTCCGAAGGCGACATCACGAAGGTTTAGCCCCACCCGACTGGCGACAACATTGACGTCGTCATCGCCCCCACTTCCCACATCCACCAGCACCGGAGATGGATCCCAAGCGCAGGGATTCATCGTGCTGGAGACCAACTACCGCCTGTACGCCTACACGGGTGCGTGAGGACTGTTGTGCATCGTGTACGTCGCTCTGACCTCACTCCCAACCACAGACAATCCACTACAAATTGCTGTCCTGAACCTCTTCGTCACCCTCAAATCCCGATTTCCCAATCTCGTCATCGGCGCTATAACCCGAGATAGTGTCAAGAAAGCGCTCACTAATGGAATCACTGCCGACCAGGTATGTTCCTAAGCCCAACACTTGTCTGCGTAGGCGAACTGTCACCGATGTCTGCCAAGATCATCAGCTACTTAGTCACCCATGCGCACTCACAAATGCGTAAAAATGTAAGCTACCTGAACTTGAGCGATTCGTGCTCTCTTCCGCCGTACTAACGGGATATTCCCGACACAGAAACCCCTTCTTCCAGTGACTGTGCAGGATCAAATCCGCCTCTGGGAGCTTGAGAAAAACCGCGTGAAATCTCAAGAAGGTGTCACTTAAGCTCAACTACGTCATAGCACACGAGGACTGACTTCTGAATGCTACAGGCTATCTCTATACCGCTTTCGCTTCGCAGGCCGACTATGAGTACGTCCTCAACTACGCGAAGCAGCTCGACGTCGTCCTATGGGAGAACGCCTCGCGCCGGTCTTTCTTCGGCAGCGTTGAGGGACATGCCAACATCCGGGGATTCATTGAGCGTAGAACAGCGGCGGGGAATACGTAGGCCGATGCCCGTCACAACCGCCCGGCCGCGCACGCCGAGCTCGCTTCGCGCGCGAGCGGGGGGCCGTGCCACACCTTCCCCTTGTCTTCCGGATGCCATGATCATGCACTCATTTGCCCTTGTTTCGGGCGCCCGCGCGGTTCCGGGCTGGTGTTGGGTGACGTCGGGGGACTCGCTTACGATGAGAAACAATGCGACTATTACAGAAGGCGGCGTGCGTATACAGGCACTGCTGGGGCCAGCCAGAGAGGCATGCAAGTCCGCTGGTGCGTGTGTCCCATGCTCGGCTCAGTTACGTTCATCCCCCATTGCTAGCGGTCGGAAGGCCGTCCTTCTCCGCCGGCGTGTCTGTGGTAACTCGTCGGCGACGTGGCGGCCCCCGGCGACGTCCCGCGCTCGAACCCGTACGAGTAGGGGTGGTAGTGCTGCGCGCTAGCCGAATTAGGCTGCCCGTTTGCCTGGTCGTAGTGCCACTGCATGGACGGGTATGACCGTGCGCGGAAGTGGTCGCGCGGGCGAACCGCGGGGAAGTTGGATGCCGCAGAGAAGGTCACGGCGGGTGCCGACGCGAGGGACTGTCCTGGCAGAGGCGGCCCTGTGGGAGACCACGAAACCATCGCGGGACCACTTCCGTCGGAGCTCCCGCCTGCCACGCCACGCTGTGCTTCTTGCTGTTGCAGCGCGGCGTGGGCCGTCCAGCTGTCCCGCCGCTGCTCGTAAGATGAAGGGTACTGCGTGTGGGCAGGGTATGGCATCGCCGCTGTACCTGATGGGGAAGCGAGGGCGTCGTATGGCTGGGGAACTCTGGATTGCCAAGAAGACGGAGGGGTGGTGTTTTCGCCTTGTGTGCGCGGGGACATGGGAACTCCTGCGAAGGAGGATACGGGAGTGTGGGGTTGGGGGTATGCGCTGGCCATGCTTGGGGTCGCAGATGAAAATTGGTCGTGTCCTGGGTGGTAGTAGCTCGTAACGTTCCCAGCGTGACGCGGGAACGGAGCGGGTGCTATCCCCGAGGAGTCCTCGCCACGGGAAGGCGGCAAGATCGGAGATGGAGTGTTGGGCCCAGGTGCGTGTGTCCCGCGATTATCTATCACATCTGACGCGCTGCTGACCGGTGACCATCATAGCAACGTAAGCGTGAGCGGGCAAGTCGTCCTGCGGGAGATCAGCGCAGAGACTCACCTCCGGGGACCGGCTGTCTCCTGGGCTTTCTCGAGATCTGGCGGGTAGCGAAAGTTGGTCGACCGTGTGAGTTCCGGGGGAACATCGATCAACATAAGATCTGGTACACTCGTGGGCCGTCGCAGAACGCCGGCCGCGACGTCCTCCGGGGTGTAATACGCGATGAGGTGATAGTCGGATCCGTCAACCCTAACCGTAATTGTCTGCTGACCATCAGCTTCTAGCTCAAGGTCGCGCGGGAGGACCAATGTCACACCTTCTTGACCAAGCCATGCGGCTTGTAGCTCAACTGCGGCTCCGGGACACGCCCGATCTGTGGGTGCATAGAGAGGTCCACGGGATGTTGAGCGGGGCGAGCACGATCCGCGACCTCCCGATAAAGCTGCTCAAGGAGTCAGGTTGGTCCCGTGCGAGAGGATACGGCACGGTTTACCAGGAAGTTTCCAGAGATACGGGATTGAGACCACGCTAGGCCCTCCGTCCACCTCTTGATGCCGCTTTCTTCGACGCTGAAAACAAATACGGCACCGCTCTTGATCATAGTTCGCCGCTCGAAGTCGTTCAGCCGCCGGGTCACCCTAGGGATCTTCCCCCTGCGAGCCGCCTGGGGCCAAAGATAACCCGGACACGGAACCCGATCAACACCGACGGGACGCAATGTGCAAGCAGGAACGAGCACAAACCTCGATGAGCCGGAGGGCATCCATGGTGGTGTCGACGTAGCCCTCGAAGAGCTTGGCTTGTGTTGTCGCGGACATTATCTAGGGAATATGAGGTCGTCTAAGAGTCGTCAGAGTCGTTGAGGGGCAGCCTGGGGGCGGGGAGTTGGAGGGTAGCCCAGCCCGCACCCCCGTGTTATAAGAGGTTTGAACCCCCCACCATGGTCTGCGTTCCTCGGATATGATGAGAAGTGAGTGTAACCCCGATCACTTCGCCACCTCAGAATCTTTTCTTGCTCAGTACGGTTACACAGGACCGGATGCCTAGGCACCCTTCCCCCGAGATAGAGCGTCTACAGATGCTCACACGGGATGCGGGCAGCATGCTGTGCCGACCCAAAAAACCTCCCGCGCACCCTCCTTGTTCTCGTTCTCCGCAGCCGCCCTTGCTTCATCGATCCGTCGTGTGTCCGCTGCGTGCAGCGCCCAGGCATGCAGTACTTCCACAACCCGACTCAATCGAATCTATCATATGCCGTACTGTGTCGTTCTGCTTCTATTCAAAGGCCGCCGAGCCCTTGTCACATGCACCAGCTACGGCGCTACTCCCTGGCGAGGCCCCTCATCCAATGTCACCCGCATAGGACGTACGGTGGGGCCCACACGCGAGAAAGGCGCGGTCGTGGCTGACCGGATCATTGGTGCAGCGACCCCGCCTCGCCCCTAGACTCGTTGGCTTCATAAAACTACACAAGGGCATGCCAGTGACGGCTGCCGTAACTGTCGCGTGGAGGGGGTGTCAGTTCGCCATTCCGAACAGAAGGTACGCCGGTCGTCTTGCTATTTGGTACAGTTCGGAGCTTAAAAACCCCCCACCCCCTTCAAGTAGGCACCTCGCACCAGACCGACGCTACGAGCGCGTCGGCGACGTGGTGCAAGATCGCCGGTGCCCTAGATGCCCGACCGCGGCGTGCTGGCAAACAGGCGTACAGCTCCTCCCCACCTGGCGTCGCCGTCCCTGCATTCATCGATGTGCTGATAACAAACCTTGTCCACCCCACAGTATCTCACCGATGCCAGCCTCGACCCGACGCAGACGAGACGGTTCCGCGCACTGGCGCCGCCGGCTCGCCTACTTTCCCTGGAGGCGGTTCTCGAGGGCCGATCGACGTAAACGGTCATTCACCCTCAGATCATCTCCGATCCCCTCAGGTTCGAACCCAGCGATGAGCGCGGAGTGCACAGAAGAGGAAGTTTCTCAACTCCGAGCAAAGCTACGCCCAGACTCGACGCTGGGACTCGACCGCCGCCCATCGCCTGGCTGTGCTCCTTCGGGCCAAGCCCAGACCCTCGAGACGCTCCCCGCCTCCATTCCTCCTCGCTCGCGTCACTCGGCCTGCCAGTGCCAGTACTCGCGTCGCCTTCCCCCGCGCGTGTTCTCGCGATGATCAGCAGGCCTTCCCCCGAGCCCGCCCGCGCGAACAGTCCCGCCGTGACGATCCGCCGTCTGCGTCCCCCGCGCTCCACGCGCCGTACGCAATTCCGCCCCGTCGGAGGGGCGCGCCGTGTCCGCGATACATGAAGGCACACAGGTGCGTGTTCACGTTTCAGCTGGATGCAGTAGGGCAGACCCATGACAGGTTCGTCAGGGTTCGCCTATGCGCTAGGTGCTAGGGCGGCGGGAAACCGGTAGCATTGGACGAGGTGCGCCCCCCGAAGGCCGCACGATTGGCTGCCACATACTTATCTGGAGCGCGGTATGTCACAAGGGTGGGGATTCCGAGCGTCGCCGACACGGGTAAAATGGGCGATAGTAATCTAACTGTGGGCTATCGATGCATCCGCGCACGCTGACCGTCAACTCTCGAGATGCCGTTAGCGTGTGTAGCACCTTACCCGACGCATGCGAAACCTTTGGATTAGGTGGCTCAGGTATCCCAGCGGCGAGAAGTCTGACATCCGAAACGGTTAGATGAAGAGCCTCAATGTGAAAGCGAGGGACAGCCTATCGAACTACTAAACGTTCTGGCCACGGTTCGCAGATGTAATTCACCCCCTCCACCGCCCATTTTCCCCAAACTGGTCGTTGACACAGGCGTTTTCACTCAGCAAATCCTCTCTATCCGACTTCTTCGCAGTAGAGTGTAATGGAAACTCGACAGCTGCCGTAGTAAAAAGAATACTGAAATTCCCCAGGCCGAAGACCATGTGGCCTTCGCGTGTGTTCAAAGTTTAAAAAATTCCACCCATTGCCGCGAGGATAAGACGAACGTACATGCGAATCATGCTGGAGGTACAACAATTCCATCGCTGGTTCGGGCGACGGCCAAGTCAATACAAACCTTTACGCTTAGCCTAGATTTGATCCGCCAATCGAGCAACCTCGTGTTAGCAGCACGATCGAACCCACTCTGCACCTCGTCCGCACCGACCTAAATTCTCCCCAGCACCTCGAGAGAACGGGCCTGATTCGTTGGGAGGTCATCTGGGCCTTCGAGTGACGTTGTATTTCACTTGGGCGGACATGCGATGGCGAAGGGCATACGGTGTTCGCGAAGTTTCCCGGATATACATCCTAAAGAGTATCGCATGCGCAGCTCTATAGCTGTGGGGTAGGGAGAACGTGATCAAATGTACCTTGAGATACCATTACCACCTCGAATTCGATATTCTGGGCTACAGTCCCCCCGGGCGCCGACTATTTGCGATTGGGAGTAACTACGCGAGAATTCGGGTGCTTATTTGACGCCTTGGTATTCCTTCCGATAGTGGTTTTCTCTCGATGGACCAGAAGACCGGCGTGGAGAAAACAGTTTCTCATGGACTATTGGTGAGAACGAACGTTGAGTCTGCGGAGCCCGCATGAATAGATCCCAGGGTGTCCGCACCTATGTCCGCACAAATCGGAATTTGCATGTTGTCTCACAGGCCCCATTGTCCAAGTCAGGAATAACGTGAAGACTAAGACTGTGAGAAGCAACATACTGTCACATAGAAAGTCGTATATCACTGCTGATCTTCATATTGCTCCATGTGCAGCTGGATCGGTCCGAGGCCGACTGGCAGAGGTTAGGAAATGAAAAGTAGGTGTGATTATGACGCATGCGGTGTGATAGGTGAGAGTGTTGAGAGTGAAAGTAGCCGATGGCGAGCGGCCGTGGGGTGATGGAATGTTTGCTATGGCCTTGTGGCCTCTAAGGAGGCGTATAGCCGTAAGAAAGAGACTCAGTAGGACGATGGTGAGAACGCACATAAGCATGTTCGCGACCCCAGCCGCACTATGCCCTATGGTCTTCCATGTCGTTCGCAGACTCTGTCCAAATGGCACTACACTGCGGGTCGCCACGTAAGAAAGAAGCAGGTGACAGAGAAGAAGAGGTTAACGCACGTTGGGATGCAATTGAGTGTACCCGTGCGGGCCGTAACAATCTGGACGTTGGGGACCACGAACCAACAGCTAGGATGTATAGCGAGGGTCCGCTGACACGTTTGTGTTATGATGCCGTGAACGTCCTGTACAGAGCTGGAAGAATGTCCTATCATTGCTAGAGGAAGCAAAGAACGTGTCTTCGCCGTCGACTTGGCAGGTAACACATACCAGCGTGCCGGGACACCGTGGCGACGTGCAACCTGGATTCGGGCTCATTGAGAGGAGATAGAAAGAGATGGGTTGGAGATACCCAAAAGGCCATCGGCGTATTGCACCGCACAAGTTCAGCGTGTATCCTTGGAAGAGAACCAAATCTTCTACGAGCCACAGGGTCGCGTCCTCTTCAGGCATGACCTATCCGATAGCCAACGAAGCTGCCAAGCTTGCGGAGGTTTGTAGAGAAAACGTTATCCCCTGTGGAGCGACGAGGGCTTCGAGGTCGGCATCGATAAGACTTCCAGCGGAAAGTGAGCAGAACGCCGGCCTGGACGAGGGGGTGAGGGCGGGGCACAGGGGAGGGCCCGGCCGTGAATTGGCGATGGGCGCAGCATCCCTCCCTCGGCAGCTGCCGCGCCCCGAGTCTTCCCCCGTAAAATACAGGCGAAGGCCGAGCTCTACGTGGCCTAGCCTCCGAGATATCCAGGCAGCTGGGCTGTCTGGCATCGGTCCCGCGTCGCCCCCGAGACTCTGGCAGTTGTATTCATTGGGGTGCGCACGGAGTACGGGTGCCGACAACCACGGCCGGTGGGGCCACTGCATGTTCCGACCCCCGGAAGGCTTCCAGAAGTCAGGGGGCGCTGCCCCCCGCCCAGGTAGGCCATTCGTGGAGCAGTGGGAAGGAGATCACCCACGCATGGATCGAGCAGCTCAGCGAGCTACTGCGACGCCATATGCCGCGGGATAGCTGCTGTTAGGGCTGTCGCGCCGCGGTGTCACAAGGGCGCGTATCGCCCGTCGGTGTTTGGAGGTTAAACGAAGGCTGCTGTACGCCGCGCGCTGCGAGCGTCCTCCTCCTCCTGTGGATCACCCCCCGTGGAGGAGAGGAGGGGTTGGGGCGTATAGCGCGGCGGTGTGAACAGGTGGGGGGAGGGGGCGCCATTCTGTTGAGTTCCGCGGCCACACCCCAGTCCCCAAGCCTTCTCAGAGATGCGGGTGCGGGATGTGCTCAGATTAGACACCATCAGTAAGCGCAAGAACTTTCGACGCCAGTGGTGGCACTCACCACTCGCGCAAGCCTCACGGCCTAACACCGCCGTTGAAGTTTGTGCAGCTGGCAGGAAACCATGAGGCACAAGCTCGGAGATCCCTTTCAGAAAAGTATTCTCAGGAGGACTCAAGATGCCACAACCCAGCCAGTGACACCGTGAGTGATACCCTGACACAGTTTCGATTAGCATCGTTGTACAAGTTCTTGCGCCAGCTCACCCGCCACATGTACAAGAGCTGTGGTGCACCGTGGGAAACCTCCCTGTGCCGACCCATAATTCAGAAGACTTACGTAGATAGAACGACAAATCCCGCTCCGAAAAAAATCCACTGCAGCTGGGGCTGGGCCTTCGCGAAAGGTACTTCATATCGCAAAGCTCCATCCCGCAGCTAGAAGCGCGGCGCCATAGGTTTACTGCATTCGCGGGAGGGCTCCTGGCGGCGGGCCGCGGTACGCGACGGCACGTACGAAGTTCGAAGTTCTGAAGTCGACCGGAGCACCTCTTCCGTCATACAGCGAACCCACTCCAACGCAAGAGCCCGAAAAAGGGACCAAAAACGTCGCGATCGTCGGAGAACTGCCAGCAACATGACCGCCGCATGACAACGCGTTTGCCTCCGGCTCGCTCTTCGCGACCAGGGCCGGCTGAGGACTCTGATACCTCCGCGCACAGCGAGCGAGAGGGCCAGCCCGCCTTTCCGAATGCTCCTTCGCGAAGGGAACTTGACGTGTAGGGTGCCCCCGGTCCCCCATGAGCCATGGCACGCGCCCGCGCCCGGACTCCCACACACGCCCTCAACGCAAGACTTAATCACAACGCGCGCGACCCGGCGGCGCGAGCAGAACGATCAGCGTCGCGCGCGTGGTTTCCCAAATGTGTTCATCCCTACGTCATTCCTTACGCCGCTCCCCGTCGCGACTGAATGCGCGCGGGCGCGCCCGCTAGGCACCGAGGAGGGAAGACGCTGCGGGCCTGCAGGGACTCATGTAGGGAAGGCCCGCAGCGGGTCCTGGGGCCAGACGGCGTGCGCGTGTCGGGCGAAGGCGTCCTCGGACGGCGGAAGCTGCAGCGAGGGCTGCAGCCTCCCTGCGCGCACCCCGTGATGTCGGCGGGCGGGACGCGCTGTCCGCGCGAGCGGCGCGGGGGCGGCGCGGGGGTGCCCCGTCGACGACTTCTCGCGCACGCGTCCGCTTCCCGCCCCACGCGCGCGAGCCGCGTCGACTTCCTCCCCCCCACGCGTGCGAGCAGCGACGGCACCCCCTGGGGATCTGGAGGAAGGAGGAAGGCGAATGACGGCAGCGCGGAGGCCCAAATCCCGTCTCCGCGTCGGACGCTGGGGCTCGCGGCGCGTCGGCGCGGGGCGGCACGTCCGCGGCGCGATGCGCGCCGCGGCACAGAGGTGCGCCCAGGTGTCAGTTAGGGGTACGACTGTGCTGAGTTTACAGGGGCGAACCCTCCCCTGGAGTTATCTGATAACGACTTTGGGCTCCCCGCGCGAGGTATTGCGGTAGGTTCGCTGAGGGCAAGTGGGCCACGACGGAACGGCGCGCGCCGCCACCACCCTTACCCTGACCTCCCAAAGTTGAGTTACGCACCCACAAGCCCCGAGGGTCGGCGCGGCTTCCCTGCGTGCGCGCGCGAAGGCAAGGGCCCAAGTGAGGCCGCGACGTGAGTAGCGAAAGCACACATATCCGATGGAATCGGACTGCGAAGGCGGGATGTGGGCATAGAGTTGTATTCGCGCATGCTGTACGCAGTAGGACACGGAGGGAGGGGGCATTGGGGTCGCGGGAGGGAGATGTCGCGCGCACGGAAGGCGCGTAGGTCTAAGTACATTTGTGGGGAGTTGCTACAATCCGCGGGGAAACACCAGACTAAACGAAGGTAAGTGTACTCTCGATAGCTTGTATGAATAACGTACGGACAGGGCGTCCCACCACAAGAGCAAGTGTAAAGAGGCGGGCGGGGCGGGTCAGAGGAGATAAACACAGCGCGAATAATGAAATGAACGAATAGACAGACAGGCCAGCAACGAGGGCGGCGAGCACGAACGAATGAACGGAGGCGGCGCGGGGCCGGCCTGGCGGGCCTCCCGCGCCAGTCGAATAGGGGGGTAGGAGTGTGTGTGTGGGTGAGTGTATCCGAGAGCGCGAGACCACGAACGGGGACAGGGGAGACCGAGACCAGAGACCACGAAACACTGTTAGCTCACCGGGCCGCGGGCGCCCGGAGGCATGGCTGTAAGATTCTATGTCGATTAACTGCGTACCGCACACTACTACCGTATGTCGGCCCCGGGCGCGCGCGCGCGCAGGGGGGCCTCTGCCGTCACGATCGGACGCTTTCAGCCGGGCTATGATACACCGGGGGGCTCAATGGACGGGAGGAACACCTGCGGGCGCGAGCAATGGTCAGCACGATGGGATGCTATAGGCAAGCTCCGGGCCGGGAGGAGCCCCGGCCCCTGACCGCGCCACTCACCTCCTCGCAGAGCGCAGCGGACGCGGGCATCCGCGCACGGCGACGCGGCGCTCAGTCGCGCTGGCGCAGGGGGAGGAGCTCGACCTCGAGCGACTTCCTGATCTTGTTCGCGTCCTTGCCAAAGTAGCGCTCGGTCTCGAACGACCACTCGGCGTTGGCGATGATCCAATCCTCGAGCCCCTGCACGTAGAGGCCGACGGCGCGGTCGATGTCCTCGCCCCACGAGGGGATCTGCTTGCGCTCGCGGAAGAAGTAGTCGAGCGTCTGGCGCCAGAGGTCGCCCGCGAGCTGGATCGCCGTCTGGCGGTCGCAGTCGTTCGCGGCCATCAGGACGCAGACGAGGTTGTGCGTCTAGAGAATGGACGGGAGGAACGGGGAGAGAAAAGCGCGCGCGCCCGTCAGGATCCATGCGGTGCGGTATGAAAGCAGTGCTCAGGTACTCACGTCCCCCCGAGACTGTTCAACGTTGTATGAAAGGACATCCTGTGGATCGGAGATCGGGTGGTCAGGGCGGTGCGCACTCAACACGCGGATCAACCGGAGGCTGCTGCGACTCACGTTTGCCCAGGAGACAAGGTCGTTTGTCGCGTTGGAGAGTCCGACGAGGGTCGGGTGCTCGATGACGTGCGCGGGGAGGTCGATGTTCGCGGCGTACTCGATGAACGCGAAACCCGTCTTGCATCCACTGGTGTCGCGGCGGAGGGTGATGTACTCCTCGAGATCGGGGACGTTCCCATCGCCGCGATCGGCCGCCTGCTGCATGATCGCCTGGAAGTACGTGTCGAGCGTGGACATGAGGCGTTGCTGGCACCCGGGCCCTGCGGTCTTTTGCATGCGCACCCAGAACCTGGAGGGAAGAGACAATAGAGTCGGCACGCGGCAATCACGTGATTAGCGGCATTGCACATATGATACGCCCGAGACGGAGATGACGCGGAGACGGGGAGGGAAAAAACAGGAGACTCACGATTTGGTCAGCCGGTGCGCGGCGGTGTCGGAGAAGTACGTGTGCGGGTGGTAGAGCGTGTTCAGGACGCATTCACCGAGACCGCGGGTGCCCGTCGTGTCGAACTCGTCGGTCCAGTCGTCGAGGGTGAAGAGGAAGTTCATGAAGTCGGTGCAAACGCGGAGCTCGTCGAACGTGCAGTCGATGTAGCACATGCCACTGAGGAGGCCGGCGTTGAGGCTGAGGAACTTCTTGGTCTGCTTCTCGTCGAAGTTGGCCATGCTGAGGAGCCACTCCTCTGATTCGCGGGAGACCTGGTATTCCTGGGCATGACAGCGAAGCGGGTAGGGGATGGGGGAGATGAAGTCGGGGAACTTGATGACCACGGGCTGCTGGCGGTCGACGGAGTCGGTGGTGGGCGCGGTGGACTGAGTTACGGCCATGTCGTTGTACAGTAGAGTAAACAAGGGGGTACACACGGAAGCGCGAGAAGGAAGGGATATGGCACCGAGAGCGGTCGTCAGCCGTCCGGGCTCTTATATACGCTTAGCGGGGTGATGCGGAGGATCCGGAAGGGAGGGGAAGTGTGCCGTATTGTTTCGGTGAACGAGGCATGACGAATCTGTCAAGCGAGCCATGGGTGATGGCCCAAATTTGTCAGTGAAGCAGGGCGATCGGCGGGTATCAATGGTCGAGTTAGGCAATTGACTACTGACGTTAAACTCGGCCTCGCACCGCACGACGCCGCCCGCCGCAGCGGTCCCGCAAGAACTGGCGAAACCCTCGCGCGCGCTGTTCTACACTGTGTGTGGGGCGACAAGACGGGTCCTATCGCGCGCAGGCGCGTCCGCTGGTGGGGACAAGGTCCGACGGGACCGACACAAGGCCGACAAGCCGCCACGGGCCAGGGGCTAGGGGAGAGAGGGTGAGAAAAAAAGCGGGCAGAGCGTCGCGTCTGCATTGGGCTGGCCGCTGGCGGACCGGCGCGGTTCCCGGAGGACGGCTACCCTGAGGGAAGGTGCGAACGGCCAAACAATAAGTGTCAGCGTCGGACGACCCTTGATGGTGAGACAGCGGTTTTTGTTCGCCGGATTCATTCCATGGCCAGATTTGGAGGAGGAGGAAAACGCGATAGGTTAGCCACGGACGAGCCGACGTACAGGGCCAGCCACGTTGTGCGCTTGGAGGAATATGGGCGGCAGGCCGGGGTAGGTAATTGTGTTTGCGACGGACCGCGGGAGATTGGAGGCGAAATGTTTCAATATTGGCGGGCAGTGTGCGGTGTTCCCAGGGGCCATACGGAGGCAGGGCGCTGGGAGGCGGGTGACGGGAAACGGCGGGGGGGAACACGTAAGGGTCCGAGATGGGAAAGATGGCTTGAGTCAGAGGGGCTTGAGGGCCGAGGAGGTGTCAGAGGGAGGACGAGGAGACGCACGCTGCGGGATCTGGATCGAATGGTGGGGTCGCTATCAGCGGGAGAAAGAGCAGGGAGAAACGGCGGGCGTGCACGGGGCACACGGCTGGAGGGCGTGGCCGCAGGAGACAATTAGGGCGCAGGCCAGGGCGACGCTCGCGTTGGAGCACACCGCGCGCGTGAGCAGGCCGCTCGTCTGGTTCTCTGCGCTAGGTGCGCCTGGAGAGAAGGTACTCGTCCTTCGAGAGAGCCTCAGTCTCACCCGCCTCCACGATCGGCCGCGCCCCCATCACGGCCACACGAGATCGCTGAGCTCCGATGGGGACAAGAGCGCAGATTTCGTGTTCCGCCCCAAACCAGCCCAAAGCCCCGCTGCAGAATGACGCTCCGCTAACTCCGTCATCCGGAGCGCCGTGCTCCGCGAGCATCAGGCGGCGCAGGCCGAGGACCCGCTCCCGCTCCGGGCGTCTGCGCTCTCCGTGACGCCGGGTCGGGCAGGCCGCGGCGGGTGGCCACAGCGCCTGGCAGAGAGCGCAGAGCAGGGAGCGCCGCCAGTGTCCACCGAGGGTCCTGCGCTCTGCTCTCCCCGTCACCGTCGCATTCTGTTTGTTTCACCCGCCACTGGAATCCTCGCCCCCTGTTTCCCGTCACAGCTCCTTGCCAACCGTCCGATCGTCCCCAATCCTCCCTCCGTAGCGCGTCCGCCTTCCGTTGCGCGTGCAGTCCGACCCGACAAGATGCCGCCCCCTGCCCAATCCTCCCCCGCCCTGCCCCTCAACGTCGCCCCCGGATCACGCCCCCAGACGGCCCAATCGAATCTCTCCACAGCCACCGCGACCACAGCGGCCGGCGCGTCCAAGTCCTCCCCGGGGGCCCCAGACATCTCCAGCCCCCACGAGCTCACGGCGTTTGTACGCAGCGGCGTCCCCACTCTCCGTTCCTCCTGCGTGCTGATCATGCCCTCGCGACGCGTTTGGCCCCACCCCACTCGCCCCCCTCTACCCCCGCCGCCGCTGCACAGGTAGAGTCCCTCCTCGAACAGCTCGACCAGAAGTTCGACGACATGTCCACCCAGATCCTCGATCGCAGTACGCGCACTCCTCATCTCCGCTGCTCTCGTCCGCGCCCTTCCCTCCGCTGACCGGAACGTCTCCCATCCCATCTCATCCCGCAGTGACGCAGATGTCGAGCCGCGTCGACGCGCTCGAGGCTTCCATACAAGACATCATCAACAGCGACGCCCCGCCGCCTCCACTGCCCCCGCTGCCGCCCAGCCTCCCGCAGTCCCCGTCCGTGGCTTCCATGTCCCAGCGGAGGAGCGCCGCGAGTGGCTAGCTCGGGCCCCGGAGCCCGCCCGCCCGCCCGTCCGTCCGTCCGTCCCGCCCGGCGCGCGCACCGCCGCCACCCCCGGCGGCGCGCTCTCCCGTCACGTCCTGTATGTAGAGACGCACCGCACGCCCTATCTATACCCGCCCTCCTCGCGCCCGCATGGAGTTGCAAACATCCGGATGCAGCGCGCGCGCGCACCTCCGCGGACATCGCGCGACGCGAGCGCGTCTGCGAGTCCAGTCGGTCCCTGCCTCCGCCCCCTCCCGTCATCATCCAGCACGTCATGCCATGGAGCCCCACCGGCGTTGCACCGCCAGAACCGTTCCCCGGGCCCAACACCGGCTGCTGCTGCAGCGCACGCGGCGGGCCTTCTCGCCGGCGAAGCAGCAGCAGCAGATAGATTGAGGCTCGAGAGGGGTCGGGCGTGGATACGCCATACCGCATCCCGGCCGCGGACGTCGCGCGGGAAGCCCCTGCGCGAAGATGATCATCTCTCGAAAATGGAGCCCTCGCGCTCTGTTCGCGTCCCTGGAGGCGGCGCACTGCGCCAGGCAAGTCCCGTATTGTCGCGCTCGCGTTCTCATGCCGAGAACCCAAGGAATTTGCCGTCTCCGCGGGCACGTCCGTCCGCCCTTTTTTTGCGCGGGCATACACGCACGCACGCACGCATGTACGCACGCCACATATTGAGGGACGGCAACCCAACTCCGCGCCTCGCTCTGCCGCTCTGTCGCTCGTTCGCTCGCGCCTCCGCACCCAAGCTCCCCGCGGGCGCGAGCCAGACCACGTTCACCGTGTATGTAGAATGGGTTCAGAGGCGGCGGCTTCTTCATGTCCGGGCTCGCCAGCAATTGTTGTCTCGGGCGAGCGTCGGCGGGCTCTGTCTCATTCATGATCCCTCGACTCCACGTCCACTCACGTCCTGCGGAGATGATCGCCCCGGTGCCTGCCTCGCGCGCACGCGCGGCGACGGTGCTGCACGCTCCCGCGTTCTGCCGCACCACTTGGGCGGGCGGACGCCGCGCGCTGTTTTCCTGCCTTCAAGCCTCCAAGCCTCCGCGTTCTGTCTCGCTCGCGCCCGACGCCGCCCGCTCGTCGAACGCTCCAATGCACACACCCACGGCGACGCGCACGCGTGGTGCTGCTATCGTGCCCCAGCGTGCGACCGCACGCAGTGCGTCCGCGGGCAGATCTCGACGTCGTTCGAGCGCCCAGGTCCCATCGCGAGTGGGCACGTCAAACGCCGAACGCCCAGCGTTCAGTGCTTTCTTAGCTCTCCCCCGCACGCAGCCCTGCGCGTGCGTGCGTGCGCGCGAGCCGCCAAGCCGGGCCCGGAGCTCGAAGGTCAGAAGCTTGTAGTCCCAAGGCGCCCATCGAGCGGCGTGCCAGCGAGCCAGCACCAGCACCAGGCACCACTTGCTTGCCGCGCTGCGCCGCGCCGACGCTGCAGCGAACCGCCTGCCGCCGCGGGCTAGAAGGCGCACCCATGCGGGGGGCGCGGACGCGCACGCTGGCGCTGGCGTTAGCGCGGGCTCGGTCCGCGGAGCTCTCGGGCGCATGCACGGTGCGCGGAGCCGCTCTGTGCGTGCCCGCCGCCGTGCGCCCTGGAAGAAGGGGGGCGGTGAGCGCGGCGGGCCCCTCCACGCTCTCCAGTGCCGCGCTCCACGAGCGGCGGACCAGTTGCCCTGTCGCGCGGCCTGCGGGCGGTTGGCGGTTGGCAGTGGGCAGTGTCCGCGCACACGCGGCGGGCTCCGCGTGCGCTACGTCCGCGCGTCCGAGCGCGTGTGAGTGCGAGTGCGAGGACTGCCTGCACGTCTGTGCGTGTCTGGGTCCTCTGCACCCGCGTACCCGTGCAGGCCGTGCACCCATGTACCCATGTACCCGTGTACTCGTGTTCCGCATACGAGCGAGCGGTGTTCTCCGTATGTCGCGACCCCCGAGCGCCCGTATGTCCGTCCGGCCTCGCGCGGGGCGCGGCCGGGGACCTGTGTGGCCGCCGGGGCGTGGGTGGGGCAGGCGCATGTGCATGTGAAGAGCCGCGGGGGTAGGACGCGGTACTCCTGATCGCCATCGCACCCTCGCACCCTCGAACCCTCGAGCCCGCTCGGACCGAGGAGGGCGGTGTAGGGGGGGGAGCGCCGCCCTCGACGTCCGCTGCGTCACGACCGCCGCCACGCGTGCGGGCGCGAGCCGAGCGGAGCTCTCGCGAGGGCGTTCGAGCTCGAATGTTCGCGCAGGAGGGGGTGGGGCCGTAGTGCGCGCGGAGCGGCGCGGGGGCGTGAACGCGGTCGCGACGCCCCGGGGCGGGGGGCGGCGCCGGTCGTTACGAGCCGTTCCTCAGTCCTGTGCTTATTCTGCACCGTGTGTCAGCGCCGCATACGTAGGTGTATGTGCGTACATCCCGAGGCTGAGGCTGAGGCTCGTCGCGCGGGGGCGCCGCGCCGGCTGCGACCTCGATGGAGTGCTATTGCTTGTTGCGCGAGGTCCCCGACACTAGGGCTAGACGATATGCAGCACAGGTCTTGAAGGATGCATTACTCTTGCGACGGCGCCGCGCACGATAATGGACCCATACGCATGCCTGAGGTTTGAATTTGAAGTGTGAGGGCAGCGCTCTCGCACACTAGTGTCAGTGCGAGTAGGCTGGGCTGTGCACCGCTCGCGCAGAGGCTAGCTACTATGTGGAAGGGTACGTACACACATACGTAGACGTCGACGCAAGAGCCCATGGTGCGCGTAAAACTCAATCACCATCACCGATCGCGGCCCTGGAATGGAAGCAGGCCGGAAGAAGCAGGTCCGCGACAGCCATCTGTCCGCCTGGGCCCCCCCCAACTGGCAGCGGCCCAGCCAGCTGCCAGCAGCGCCAGGCGGTGTCGCACTGCGGCCGATGCCTAATTTTGACGATCGAGACGCTGCCCTCCTGCCCCCCCCCCCAGCTCGGCGCGATTAGAATGCAGCAGCAGCCCTTTGAGTGGGCCGGCGGGTCTTGTAACTGGTAACAGGGCTCGAGGCACAGGTTCCGCTGAGCGCAAACCTTGAGGCTTCATGCAGGCTCTTAGAGGGGGGCTCGCGGAGTTGAATGTGCGCCGCCGGGGGGGTGGCGCCCTTTCGCGCAACTTGTAGTAGGAAGAACTTGGAGCATATGCGACAAGGTGCTTATGTTTAGCGTTGACCCGCTGAGGCTGCGCTAGTCCGGGAGGGCCGGGGCGTGCGGTCGCAGCTAAGCGACGTCGACGAAAGGATGAATGGAGGACGCGTAGCGCGGGCGAGAGCTAGGGCTCGCGTTCTATGACGTCGTTCGCGACGCGCTGCAGCGCGTCGGGCCCACCCTGGCTCCGCGCCGCGCCCCGCCCGTCAGAAACGCGCTCGAAGCGAGGCCGTTCGCCTGGACGACACTAGCTTTTAGCAAGAACTAAGGAAGGCCGAATTCGCGGAACGCCAGCTAGGAAATGCGGCGGGTTCCCTGCCAGCCCCTCCGCCCCCCCGTTCCCAAATCTCGCTTCCCGAGCCCGCAGAGGCTCGGTACGCGCGCCCCGCGTGCGCCCAGAAGATGCACGCACGAGATACAGTGCGCATCAGCCCGACGGACGTCGATGTCGGCGGGCCAAGCGGCCTCGCGGGAGCCCGCTGGGAGCTGGGAGGCAGGCAGGCCCCATCACGCTGGACGCGATGGGCTTTCCCATATTGCACACCGCCACCGCACATTAACCGTGCTGGCGTTTTCCCGTCCAGATCCGCGGTGCGCGCGCGCGCACAGTCTATACCATATGCGCCCGACAATGACATTCGTATACACACCCCGCCGCCAGATTCGTCGAAGTCGCCGCCGTGGATGCGAGCATGGTTGATTCCGTCTGTTCGTTGTTCGTCGTCTAGCTAGTAGCCCCGCACATGTCGTTCCGTGTTGCCGGATCCCTCGTCGACGACCCTGTGTGCCAGGCCACACAGATCCCTTCCACCCCACCAGCTCATCGACATCTCCCATCGAGCCGCCGCCACGGCTCCCGGAACCCTTCACCGTCAGACCAACAGACCAAGGACGACAGCTCCCCCCCGTCACCGGCTAGTACTGCCCATCGTGCGTGCGCCATCACAACCACCTCACCTCACCATACCACCCTATACCACACTACCACCACGCCGCGCCGCGCCGCGCGCCCCGCTCAGTCCAATCCTGGGGCTGACGTCGGGGCCGCAGGCGCGAGGACCCTGCGCGTGGGCGCCGCCGCGGCGCCCGGCGCGCCCCCGCCGAACATGGCCGACATCATGTCCGCGAGCGGGTTCTGCTGCTGCGCGCGCGGGGGCGGGATCGCGAAGTAGAGCTCGGCGATGTCGATGAGCGCCTGTTAGGATATATGTTTTTATTAATATTAGAGTTTGTTGGCAAAGTTTGTTCGGAGGCGGTGTGGAGAAGGAGGAAAAAACATTCGAGGGGGAAATGTGAAAAAGGAACAAAAACAGGCAGAAGGGCCGCCGTGTGCGAGGGGCGGATGATAGGATGAGCATCGAAAACTGGGATGGAGACGCGGGTGGTCCGCGAAGGTCGCGATCCGAAGCAGGGGAAGGCCAAGGTCCCAAACGACGAAGATGACGACGACCACGGCGAGACACTGGAAATCTCAAGTTCCGAACTCAATGTCGCGCGCCGCGCGCCGCGCTGTGCAGCGCCCCTGGAGCCTGGCGGCAATCCGCCGGTAGACCGACGCCCCGCCCCTGGCCACAGACCACATGGGCATGGGCATACGTGGTGCCGTGGAGAGGCAAATAAGTCGTCGCTCCGGGACATCACCGGCGCGGCGCACGTCCCAAACGGGCAAACACAATGGAGTCACGAAAAAAAAACCAACATGCGCGCACGCGCGCGCAGGGTCGGACGGATGCGAACAGACAGACCGCACGACGTGGAAACATGGAACCCTAAGCTCCCAGGGCGTGCCGGCACCCACCCGCACCGGCACCCGCAGCGCACGCGCCCGCGCCGGGGGCCCGAACGGGATATGCGGACGCGAGATGTTACGAGGGGGAGGGAGGGGAAGGGCAGGCTCACCTTGCGCACCTCGCGGTGGGCGACGAGCCCCCCGCGGCTCTGGTACGTCCCGCACAGGCGCACCCACGCCTCGCGCATCGTCCTGTTCTTCTCGCCCTGCGCGCGCTGGCACGCGCGCACCGCGAGCTGGGCAAAGTTGAGCACGGGCTCCGTCGTGAACACGACCTCGTCCTGCGGTGGCGCGCCCTCGGCCGCCGCCGCCTTGCCCACCGGGAGGGGCGTCGGCTGGTGTGACGAGAGCAGGGCCGGGCGGCGCGAGGTGCTCTGCGCGACGAAGTGCGTGATGAACGTGCGCGCGGCGAGGATGTTGCCGTTTTGCAGGTACCTGCGCGACGCCAGGGGTGGGGGGTGCCGTCAGTGATGCGCAGGAGTAATTGGGCGGGGCCGTTGGTGTGTGTGGGGGAGGGGGCGACTTACGGAATAGTGCCGCGCAGGGCGAAGGCGTCCACCGGCCCTGTCGGCCCCGCCCACTCGACGAACATCTCGGCCAGGAGTCGCGCGCTGTCTCGTTTCCCCGCCGCCAAAAGGTGCGTTTCTGCGATCTCGAAGCTTCCCTCTGGCGCGCGTCGCAACGGCAGGGTCAGCGTCGTACGCGAGATTGGGACAAGAAAGGCGCGGGCGGGCGGACGCGCGTACCTTTGTAGAGGAGCTCGCCGACGTAGTGGTGGAGATCTGGATCCCCCGCAGGGTGGGGGCCCGCCTTCGCCGTCCATCTGCATGGGATTATGGCCAAGGTACAGCGGGAGGCGTTTCGGGAGGGGCTTACGCGATGGTCTTGTCGATGATCGTTTTGCGCCATGCACCCGCCGAACCCGCGAGGGCGATCAGCTGCGTGAGGCGGCCTGTCCAAGCGTCGCTACAGAGTCAGACCGGGCACGCATGGAGACAAGGAATATGCAAGGCTCACCGCGGCTCACGTCGTTCACCACCTCGCCCTTGGCCTCGTACACATCCACCAGGAAACCCGTGAGGTCCGTGCCACTCCCTTGCTGCCCGATTTTGAGCAGCTCGCGCGCAGATTGGAAGAGCACATCGATAGCGACGTCGTATTGGCCCGACTTGTTGTATCTGGACGCGAACGTCCGGGCCTTCTGGTGCGCCTCGTAGGGCTGCCCTGACGTGATGAGAGGGAGAATCGCCTCTAGTGCTCTTGCGGACGATGTCGCCTTCGGAGGCATTGCAGCTCTTGTTTCGGACGAGGATGTGATGATCGAACGCTTCTTGTGCAGGATGTAGAAACGGTATAGACTCTAAGCAGAATCACCGGGGTGGTAGGGCGATCGTCTGGCTGTGGAGAGGCTAGAGTGCTGTGATTGCTCTCGCCGCCCCTCCGACAGGCAGTATACGGTTACGCGGCGGCGGGACCGGCCCACCGCCGGCCCGATAGGATCTCGAGCTGAGTTGTCCAGGTGTCGGGCGCCTAAACGTGATATACTCACCGCCGCCATTCAACTCAGACACTCCGACCATCTTCCTTCGCCTAGTGGCAGTTGGTCTCGGAGGATTTACGCTAGGCGATCTATCATGTACTACCGCCTTGTCTGAACATCGACCTTCGTTGGATCATCGAAAACTGCCACCCCAATCATCAGAAGAGGTACGTCCATCATCCACCTAGCGACGACTCACTACTGCGAAACAAGACTTGACGTATCTCGCACAGGTCATCGTCTGCTCAGCTGAATCCCTTCGCTCCTCAGACGCTGATATTCTGGAACACTCGCAGCTAGAGTGTCGTTATCTTTGCCCATTCTACGCGCACGGCTCCGACGCCGAAGGTTCTTGTGCGCCTCGACCCTCGATCCCCCTCGATTCAGCGCCCAGAGGGGGACAGTGCGCCCCCCTAGGACAACATGCCCATCTGCACGAGCTGCGCGACTCCAATGGAGTATCTATACACCGTATACGACTCCGCGTACAATTTCCGTTTGGAACAATGCGTCAGTACCCCAGCCAGCCCTCCCGGCGCAACCTTGTGCTGACGCCTCCGTTGCCTATCCGCCGATTGGACGCGCCTGCGGTTCCAATAGACCTCTTGCCATGCGTTTGCGGACCCCTATGTGGAGCATGACACACTAACGCTCCTCTTGGACTTGATCTTGCTCAAGCGCGACGTCTACCGCCACCTACTCTACAACCGAGGTCTCGGTGCTCGAAAGATTGGAGACAAGGTTTCCGCAGAGGGTCACGGGCAAATACATGCACAAAGATACCACGACCCATCCGTAAGCTTCCCAGGACGTTGCATTGTGTTGGTCTACATCTGATCATCTACTCTCAGGCTCGCTGGTGGCTGATTGTACGGCTGGGCTTCGCTCTCATCTGTGTCGATGCTTGTACGTTTACCCGTCTGCGCCCTCCAACACATGTACGAACGTTAACTTTGAATGTCCCCTCCGGTCCCAGTCATTAGATGGACACACATTAGTATGTCTTCTGGCACGATGTGCCTCCCTACCTTCCCCGCATCTGACAATCCCCAACTTCTCGAACACAGGCTCACGCCAGCCCGGCAACACATCCCAGATCGCGGCGTGGAACCAGGCCGCGCTGGCCTCCTTCGCGCGCATCCTCCTAGGTTGCATCTTCGGTACGTGCTTCTCCCAGCCGCACTCCGCGCGCGGCCCCCTCTCTGACTTGCGCGCGGCACACAGAGACAGCCGCCTTCCATGCCGGCGTCGTCCTCGCCTGCTTCCTCGTGTTGCGCGCCCTCCCCGCCCCTCGGCCTGCCGAACGCGTGTCCGGCATCCGCGAGCGGTTCAGGTTCGTACGTCCCGCACCGACGCCCGCGTCCCCATCCGCATCCCCGTTCCCGCTCCCCACCCCTCCCCGCGCAACTGCGCCCGCGCCCCGACTTTCATTAAGCGTCCTCATTCAGCGAACGCGCGCCTTCGCGCGCCATGTCCCCGGGCGATCGCTTCCACATCCCCCTGCCATCACAATAAGCGTGCCCCGTCTCATTCCAGGAAGCTGACCCACGCCCGCCCCCGCAGGTACTCACACGTGCCGCTCACGCTCCTCTACTCGTCCCTCACGAAGCTCTTCCTCCTCTTCTGCCTCTCCGTCTGGCGCCCCGGCGCGGCGTCCGCGTCTGCCGGCGCGCACCCCGACGGCGTGCCGCCCGGGCCTCCTGCGCTGCACCCGAACGCGACGGCGTTCACGTACCCGCTCGTGGTGCGCGCGCTTGCGCTCCTCGACGAGGACACGCTCGACCGCGAGTGGGTCGTCAGGAACGTGCTAGGCGGCATGGCGGCAGGGTTCGGCTTGAGAGGTGCGTGCCCCTTTCACTCCACGATCGCTTATGTCTGCGGGCCGCTGACTGGGTGTGGTTCTCGGGACAGTGGTGCTCGACTGCCATCCGGTCTTCACCACGGTGGTCATCCTCACCGGGTGGCTCGTCAAGACTGCTGTCGCGCATCTTGTCAGCGGGTGGGTCGGGACGGGCCTGGGCGGGGACGACAGGGCCGTCGGGGAGATGTGGCTTGCGTACAGTATACCGTGATTCATTGTGATCGTGATTAGATATGACAACAGGATTGGTGTAAGAGAGATAATACGCCGGGGCGGGGAGGCACAGCACTGCGTTCCATCCCGCCATTACGAAACAAAAGGCCCTGGGGATGGGACATGGAAGCGTGACGGCATACAGGAAGACTCAGAAAATGAACGGGAACATCGCCTTCCTGCCACGGGGGTACTTCTCGCCGAACTCTTTCTTGTAGTTGCGGTGCTTCTTCAGGGCCCACACAGCCATTTGGTAGGTCGATACCACGAGGAAGATCATTGCTGGGGCAGAGTTGAGCCTGGGACCTCTGCTTCCGCGAAGACAAGAGAACTTACCGGCATAGCTACCCGTCATGACCGTGACGGAAGTCCAAGCGATGGTCTCAAAGAGGTAGTTGGGGCACGATACCAGATTGAAACCGTACCCCATGGGAATGGCACGCGTGGTCGTGCCCGCGGGACGCAGGTTTCGGAGGGTGATGTGAGTCTTTAGGTTGGAGAGCTCGGCGAACTACACGGATGGAGACGGGGATTCAGCGTGACGTGATATTGTTGGGGGGTGAGGCAACTTACCAAGAAGACGGCAAGGCACGACCAGAGGAAGGAAGGGTTTTCACGAATGGTGCCCCGAATCCAGGGCGAGTTCGCCGCGAACGTCGGGCTGTACACGGCATATGAGAGGAGCAGGCCCGACAGAACGTGATAATGCGCGGAGCTAAAGGCGACATATCAGATACGCTATGAATGGGCGAAGTGCTCGAATCGGCGCTTACTTCTTGAAGATGTTGAACAGTGGCATTGTGCCATGCGAGAAACGGTGGACGAAGATGGTCTCCAGTTCTCTCTTGGCGAAGTGAAGCAGGACACCTGCATACACATACCTATGCAAGAGGTGAGTAGTTAGCACCCACATCAGTGATATAAGCAAGGTTCAGTGCTCACTTTTGAAGTGTGCTGTGCTGCACCGGACCGCCGAAGAACAATTTGGGGAAGTGGTAAATGAGGGGATGGATGACGAGAGGTCCTGCCTGCATGCGACCCGGACGCGTCAATGCACACGAAAACTAAGTCCGTCGAGGAGGAAACGCACGTATTCAACCAAGAACACCGTCCTCCAGCTGACTTGGGGGCCCAAATCCTTCACAGTAAGCTCCGCGCCATCCGCCACCCCCGCATCCTGCAGCGTCTTCTCGTCGGGAAGAGCTTTTTTATCGCCCTTGGCCGACAATTTTTGGCGAGCAGTGTAGAACTACACCTTGGAAGTGAGCTCTACGCGCAGACGCTATTTCGGAGGTGCCACACCTTGGCGTTCTTTGCCGCGATAGCTTTCTTGACATCCAGGACAGTGACCTGGTCCAACGGCTTGTCGAATGAGACTGACGTGGGCAGGTTACGGGTGAGGGCGCTCCCTTTGGAGGCAGCGAGCTGAATGGACACCATTTCAACGAGGAGAATACGACGCGTAGATTGAGAACGTAGCGATACGTGGATGCGGGAGAGCACAACGACTTGGTAGCCGCGTGAGGCCGGCTCTGACGCGGTCACCGGGTACACCGTACCCGACGTTTCTGGATATGGCATATGGTAACGTGACACGCGACATACGGAACCCGACTTTGTCGGGGTCCATGCATCTCTCCTCCGACTCTTACAGCCAAGCCCTACTTGTCAGAAAGACATTCAGGCACCTCCGGTTTTCTTAGGATTGCTACAAAACGTGGTATCCGACATTCTCCCTCAAATTTAGTCATGCTGGCGAGGTTTCTGTTGCTACCATGTCCGAGGGCGCTACGTCGAGCTACACCATTCACCTACCATGCTCCTGCGAAAGCTCTTAGTCGAACGCTGCACTCTGGTCGCGATCTGCTACCCATTCCACCTCCATTGGTCTCACTCGAGAATGCGTCGCAAAGCGGAGATGCCAACGTTTGGATAGAGCAATTCAAGACACGAGAAATACCCAAGAGTGTGGTGGAATTCACCTACTCACGGAGTTCGGGGCCTGGAGGTCAAGTACGTTAACGCAAGGCGTTCCTTGTTATCCAACATGTCTCACTCCTTGAACTTTCACAGAATGTGAACAAAGTAAACACGAAGGCCACTCTCCGCTGTCCCATCGACTCCCCGTGGATCCCTCTGTGGGCACGCGAGCACATTAAAACCACGGCAAGTACCACCCTATCGTCTTTAACTTACTTTGACTCAATTCGAAATAGCCTTCATATGTCTCGTCATCCCGCTCGATACTTATCACCTCTACTGTCTATCGATCGCAAGCCCAGAACGTCCAAGACTGCCTGTCGAAAGTGAGTAGCTCCTATCCAACCCCTATTGTGTAATTTCTGATCATTACATCCCGACCGATTGCCTAGCTACACGCTCTCGTCTTATCTTCTGCTTCTGCAGGCCTCGTCAATGAGCCCTCGGCGGAGCAACAGGAACGTGTGCGTAGGCTTGAGAGAGCGGAAAAGGCACGTAGACGAGCAGACAAGGACAAACGTCGAGACATCAAGCGCAGCAGGTCTTCGAGGGGCGATTGGGACTGAGATATGCATCATTGGGACGTGGTGGGGCACGTCTCTACATCTTAGGGGTAGGTGGTTCGTTGCATTTTACATCCATGCCAGGTGACCCATCGGCCATCCACAGGAAAGCTTGGGACGCCGCCGTCGCATCCTAATTGCAGTTGAGACCAGCCATTTTTCGGCCTCGCGCCTCCGCCTCAATTGCGACCCACATGGGACACAATCTAGACTGTTATTACGATCGAAAATGTGACGTACATGATTGCCATGTCAGCCACCTCAAGCCGCTCCTTAGCCAGCCGCAGGTACGTGCATAAAACCCGTCAACGAATAGTAGCACCCCCGTGCGCCCATTTCACATCTTCGCCATGTCGTTCTCGAGTCACCCTCCTCTCGATCTGACCGACACTGCCCATCCAGCTGGAATCGAGCCCGAAACGCGTGGGCTCTACCAGTCCGAACCCCTGACAGAGCGGCCATCACACGAAACCCTCGTAGACGACCTCTGGGCCGCTCTCCTGGAGTATGTCGGCACGACTATCTTCCTCCTCCTAGCCTTCGGCGGAGTCCAAGCGACCCAAGGCGAGGCAAACGCCAGCACATCGTTCTCTGAGATCGAGCGGGTCATGTACATCTCCCTCTGTTTCGGCTTTGGCCTTGTCGTATCGGCATGGCTGTTCTACCGCGTTACTGGTGGCCTCTTCAACCCCGATGTCAGTCTCGCCCTCCTCCTCACAGGCATCATCGGCCCCGTGAGGTTTGTCCTCTACTGCATCGCGCAGCTCCTCGGTGGCATCACGGCCGCTGCTATCATTCTCGCTCTTTCCCCTGGCCCTCTCGCATCTAAGTGAGTCCTTGATGGTCCCCGCCTTTCTCCGTACACTCACCCGTCTTCTCTAGTGTCTTCTTGGCGCCTGGAGTCAACTCTGCGCAAGGGGTGTTCATCGAGATGTTCACGACGAGTATTCTTGTTCTTGCAGTGCTCATGATGGCCGCTGAAAAACATCAGGCGACGCCCTTCGCTCCTGTGAGCTCTATCACTACCCCGTTCACAATATCTGAGCTCATTCTATTGCCAGATTGGTATAGGGTTGACCCTTTTTATGGGCCACATGTGCGTCATACCCCTTGTTTGACTCCAACGATCCATGATGGTTGACACGCATGCTTGTAGGTGGTCAATCTACTTCACCGGTGCTGGAATCAACACCGCCCGTGCATTTGGTCCAGCTGTCGTCACGGGTTTCCCTTACGGTTCGCAGTGGGTGGTGGGTATTTCTTTATTTTACCCCTTGTCAGCTTGTTTGATCCGTACTCGCTCCTGTAGTATTGGGTCGGGCCATTCCTCGGCGCCCTTCTCGGTTCAGCGTTCTACACTCTGCTCAAACAGTACGTACCTTCTCTGGCAAGTCATTGCAACGCATTCCGCCTCATACGGTTCTTTCCCGCAGCATCAAGTACTGGAGGTTCAACCCGGGTCAAGATGCCGTAGACTACCAACAATCGCCCCGCAACCCCGTCCACCACGTTAGGAACGTCGTCAGCACTGTCGCGCATCGAGGCTGGTCGCGTAGCGCGGATGGACACGCTCACAGCCTACCCGGAGGCCGCGCGTCGGGATTCTCGGAGAAGCGGCCTACGACGATGAGCGACCAAAGCACCGTGGTTCATACGGAGGGCGATGGATCGGGCTCAACCTCGTCCGCGACAGCATATGGCAACCATTTGGCCGCCAAGGTCAACGACAGCCCCGTGTAAACAGCGCGCAAGTGCTTGGCGGCGGCGTTTTCACCTTTCACAACGATTTATATATCACTCACCGACTCTCCGTGTCCGTCACTGCGGTCCCAGAATGGGTACGCCAGTTATCACATGTATGAGTAGCATTCGTTCTAGGAATATTCGCGTCTGTCTTCGTTCGCTACAGTTCAGAGTACACTACCAATACAATTGTACCAATCACGACATTAGAGCGCGTGGAAGTGGGAGAAGGGAAACGGTTCCAGCAATCTGGCACGCGTCGTCGTTCTAGTCGACACCCACTGTCCCACGTGTCCCACACTAAACCCCACAAGCCAAGCCTGAGCTCAGGCTCCGCAGTCAAAGCTATCGGCGCTATTGGGATCGCCGCCAAGATAACGCACGTTGGAGGGGTACTGGGAAAAAGCGAGCCATCAGCGATCTTTCCCAAACCGTCCGAACCTGGGGTGTGAACATACTCGGCAAAGCGGTCGTGTGAAGCCAAGACCGTTGGCCACATCGTTGTCCTTCCAGTACGCAGCTGTGATCGTGTCCGGCGCTATGCCTTCCTCGACCCAGCGCACCATCGCGGCGAGGATGTTGTGCTCAGGGTCAAGCGAGAGCGGAGGACTGTTGTTGGACGCCTGCTCGACAGATCCGAAAGCATTCGCCGCTAGACCATCCTACAGAGCGAGTAGCGTCAGCTAACAGGTTCCGAGCGCGGACGCTACGCCGTAATGCTGTGCCGCCTTACATGACTGGGAAATGAAGACTTCAGCGAAACACTCGCGCAGCTAGAGAGATTTCCCTCACCAGTGCCACATCCCGGGAACGAAGTAGAGGCGGTAAAAATCGTCCATTTCCATCTCCGTGTTTCCTTGGATGAATTGGTGCACGGACTCGTAGTAGTGTATCGGGTTCCCGGGACTAATGAGCTGGTCCGCCCAGCCAACGTATTGAAGTAGTTTGCCATTGTGGCCTGGGCCCGCGAAAGCCGTAATGTTGGGTTCGATTGCCTACATGAATGCTTTAACACACACGCCGGACGTGAAGGAAATGTACACTTGCATTCGCTTGTCCTGGGTCTATCTTGTCCGTTAATTTCAGCAAGGTTGCATTGTAGTCATGGATTTTCCAAGTCGTGTCGCTGTGAGATGTTTCCACGTTAGTTTTGTTCTAGGATTTGCCTACAAATAGCGCCTAATATACGTACTTCACGACCATGTACTGGAAGTAAGCTCGGCCAATCTTGAACTGTAATTTGCCTACTAAACCACTGTAAAAGTGTTGTTCGCCACCTGGATAGTATCCTCCAAACACGTAGGTCTGGTCCGCCTCGTAGTAGTCGGCGTAGATCCGATGGAGCGCGCTTATCTGGTCAGGCGTCAGGCACGTCGAGGTGTTCTGACCCGGACGACACGTCAATGTTTCCGGGCGGAAACTGCTCGGGTAGCTGTCAGCTGGTGCGAAAGTAGGCTCGGGGAGAGGTCAGGACTCACCTGCATATTCTGGGGTTGTTGATGATCCCGTCAACCAGCTGAGGGCATTCTACGTCATCGGGTGGACTCTCGACAGCTCGTCGGACAGCTCACCCCATCGAGCCCATCACACTGTCTCATTACTTCGGGAGCGATGACGTTTTGCCACATATCTTCCGTCATAAAATGGGGAGATGTGGAGGGCTGTACGTTCAGGTTCATGTGGATCGACCACGCTTGAACGTGTGTCTGCCAGTTCGCTGGGGAACCCACGATCTACGAGGAAGTACATTTAGTGCGCTTATCGCAGTAGTTTCCCAGAAAAATCCCACTCACCACTCCATCGAAGTCGTCAGGGAAGGTCTGGACCTCCTTCAGCCTGCGGGATAATCACTCTCAGCATTGTGAAAAAATCGACGTTCCGCAGCAGCTCACCCCTGCCGTCCGCCTGTGAGCGCACGCACTTCACATCAGCGACGCATGTTTCAATCCGATCGGCAGCTGCATACCTGTGGAGCATCCCAGGTAGTACGATGTGTTCGCGGCGACTTGATAATATTGCGCTACGACCTCCTTGCCCGCCACGACGCTCATATGCAGCGCGCGCCATCCCCAATCAACAATCGCGTTCTATATTGGGACGACCGGCGTGAGAGCGGCCCGCGTACACTGTCCCGATTCTGACACTTACGTCGTTGTGCGGACCGGCCCATTCGCCGTCGTCGGTATCACCGTCGTGTCCGGTGTTCGTCGAAATTCCTGCGACTGCAGCGGTGTGATCATGGAGGAACGGTAAGCAACTCATTTCCGCTCCGCACTTGCCGGCCGTGCGGCAGGCTCATGTGGCCACACTTACACCCTTGTGGCATCGCAACGTGACCGAGCTCAGTGACCGTAACTGTTTGACATGAGTATATCAGTACAATCCTTCCCGCTCCTTCCGACCACGGTATGGAGCCGAACGAGCTCGGCGCCCGTAACGTACCTCCACCGGCTAATCCGCCATTCCCGACGGTGAGCACCCTCCCATTCCAGTCGTCCGGAAGCCAGACCTCAGTGAGGGCGAACGAGCCCGCAGTGACATTCGTCGTGATAGTGAGCTCAACGCGGCAAAACGCGGGGAGATTGTCAACGTTGATGCTGGAGTAAGCGTTGGAGATGTTGACGAGGGTGTTGGCGGCATAGTGGGTGGTACCTGTGAGCTTGACATTGGAAACGTCGGCCAAGGCAAAGCCAGCGCAGATGTTTTGTGAGCCCTGAGAGGTGGAAGCAGCTCCTAGAGCGAGCCCAAGCAGTGAGACGAGGACGGACAACACCATGGTAGGATGGGGTATAGACGTACGACTCCTAGTCTGCTCATTTATATGCAGCTGCCGATCTCAATCGTGGTATCTGTGAGCAGGCGTGGCATCCGCTCTGGGGTGTAATTCTGTCGGGGTGAGGGGGCTCGTGACGTTGCTCGCACGAATTGGGTCCGGACGGGTCGGCCGGTGGCGGGGTGGGTTGGAAAGGCTTTGCCATAAACTGATTACACCCGAGCACGCGACGGAGAGAAGGAACCGCGCATGAACTCGCAGAACCCCGGTGTCCGCGTGACAGGGGTGCCTTGTATGGCAAGCGTCAGCATCGACCGGGGCCGTCGGTGGTTAGACATATAACGTACGAATCGCTTCGCCCGTGCCTGGGCCTGTCTCGCTTGCAGTTGCCTTCTCAAATGTCCCGCCGCCACCGCCAACACGACATATTGAAGCATTTACTGGCGGCGGCGCGGGACTCCGCATTCTCCCCGCCGGACTTGTCTCACACTTGGCAGTAGAAACCTGATTCGAAACGTCAGCTTCAGCCGCCTCGTCGGGAAGAAGCGCAGCAATACTCAAACTTCTCTCACATTTCACTCATGTCCATGCAATTTCCTTTTTTCGTTCACACCGGACTTGAAGCGGACGATAAGAAGTTAAGCCCTGCCACAAACAGATCCATTCTCAAATACGTACAAATACATCGCGAATGCTAAATGCTACATACTAACCTACTACCACACCTCGAATCACTCCTAATATCGACTTTCCATATGCATCCCTGCAGTGGTGTGTTAGCGTTGAGAACCCTAACGTTGTAGGTGGATGCGAGGTTCAGAGTAGAAAGGAATCATTCAATGCCGCAGCTCCGCAACAGCTTCTAGTTGATAATGTTTATGAAGAATTCATCTAGACGAAGGAGATAATAGGTAGGGTCAAAAATACTCACAACGTATGACCCAGCCACCTTCAACGGACGCAAGGAGAATACCTATTTGTAAGATCCATCAGCACAAGTTCGTCACAATGCGAAAGAGAAGAAAGTCAGAAGGGGGTGCCCGAAAAAATTGAGCTGTGGCGGGCATTTTCGGCAGTGATGATACGAAGACCGTCGTGATAAAAACATCATTGAAAGGTAAATAGGCGGCAGACTCACCTCTCAGACAGCGCAGGTCAGCCCTTCTACATTCCCCAGAAACATTGAAGTCCCAATAGATCCTAGACGCGAATCGGGGATTAGCACTGTTCAAGCGGTGCGATGAATGAGGCTCAGAGTAAAAAATACAGCCTTGGAATTGTCGTCATGAACCCACCAGTCCGTAGACCAGTGGTCAGGCGGTAACTCCATTGATTGCATCGCGGCTGGACGGAACAGGAAATGATACTCACTAGTACACTCCTACAGAAAAATTTGGAGTAGCCAGATACCTGGAATGGATAAAGATCAGTTAACCCGTCGACAAACGGTCGAAAACACACGGAAGGATCAGTGGATTGACAGATAAAAGTAAAGCATCGAGCCTATGGCTCTCAGATACTCTAGTTTGAATGGTTTGAATTCATCGCGTCGCGATGCGAAAGAAAGGGACTGGACGATGGGTAAACTGACCTACGCAACCACTGCACATCGACCATTCACACCAGCATCCCTGGAGTGGCACACATATGCGTTTGAGAACCTGAGAAGGAGACGTAGTCAGTCGCACTGAAGCAGCAACAGAGAAAAGACCGATCAGTGTAACTATGACAAAAAACTCGACAGCATCGTGAATGCCGCTTGGTAGAGCGACACCACTCGAGGTAAACGAAAGGTATCATCGCGTCGAAAGAGACGAAAGATGGAAGAATGCTCACCGAACATGTACGCCCGAGACATGTCGAGATGGGCGAACAGACGAAGGCAAGTCGGTCGGCGGACGCGTTTTCAGCAGGGCAGTTTAGGGCAGGCTGCAGCAAAATTTCCTCGTGACGCGAGATATAGATAGACGCTCTGCTCTCTCATCTTATCTGACAAGATTCCCAAGGCATCGTCGGTGTCGGACACACCGTCGGCGCGTCGGCGCAACACGGTTGTCGTCACCGTGGCTTGCACCGCGAGCCTGACTCTACTCTTGACATACCCCAACATGATCTTGCGGCGACCCCTCTCTGCGACCGTATCCTCGAGGTGTCTTCTTGCACCTAGCCTGGCTAGATCATCTCGCCAGCTTAGTCGAGCGGTGTCTTCAGCAATCGACCCAGTGGAGCTACACTTTGACAAGGTCGTCCCACCAGACGGCAATGAGACCGAAAGACCACTAGTCATCCTCCATGGACTTTTGTATGGTCAGTCCATCTTATAGTTGGAGCGCGCGATTCTCACGCGTTCACTTGCAGTGGCACAAAGCGCAACTGGGGCTCGCTCTCGAAGGCATTCGTAAAGGACCTCGGTCGTCCTGTGTATGCGTTGGTGCGTCGAACCAGTACCCTCTGTCTAGTGCTCCAATTCGAACCATCAACTTAGGACCTTCGCAATCACGGCACTTCACCACATGCCGCTCCCCATACTTACCTCTCAATGGCCTCTGATGTCGTTTACTTCTGCCAAAAGCACAAGCTCTCTAATATCTCACTGCTGGGCCATTCTATGCGAGTATTGAGAGCTCCCTACTTTGATGCAACATGGTTCTCTAACACCCTTCAATCAGGGGAGGCAAAGTCGCTATGACAGTCGCGCTGGATCCCAAGCTCCCGTCCGACCTTCTTTCGAACCTCATTGTCGCAGATATCGCACCCTCAATAGGAGCGCTTTCCCCCGAGTTCCAGGGGTACATACAGGCGATGAAGAAGATTGAAGAGAGCGAGGTCAAGTCGCGACAGGAAGCGGATCGGTTACTAAAGCCGTTCGAGCGGGTACACCCTTCGGTCCGAGGTTTTCGTATGCAGCTTGCTGACGTCGCGCATAGGATCCCATGACGCGTGCATTCCTTCTCATGAACCTCGAGCATCCGAGCGCACACCAGCCGCATCCGCTCAAGTTCAAGGTGCCCGTCGGTCTGCTCGGCGACTCTATACCTGAGATTGGAGGCTTCCCTTATACCCCTGGAGAACGTACATTTGATGCCCCTACGCTCTTTATCAAAGGCACCAAAAGCAAGTGAGTACTTGCTATCTGCATGATGAGTACTTCGGACGTTTACATGGTCCATAGGTATATTAACCGCCACAATGTCGATACGGCAAAGGCGTTCTTCCCGAACATGGTCCTGAAAGAGTTGGATGCTGGGCATTGGGGTGAGTCAAGTTGAATCCTTCGTGCGCGACTTTGTTCTGACTATCCTCGCACTTCCCAAGTCCACTCTGAACGGTACGTTTATGTTGATGTTCCTTTAAGGTATCGCTAATGCGTCTATGCTACAGGCCCAACGAATTTAAGGCGCTCGTCACGGACTTTGTTAAGAACAACTAATCAACACCCTAGAGTTTCATTATACACGTACTTAGAACACAATGCGAGTAGCGTACACCGATGCAGTTCTAGTAATACATATTACCCACAAAGCCCAAAGATACAGTATGTGCACAAAACCGTACACCATCTAAAATCCCACCGACAAGAAGACAATATGTACACATTCCCGGAAGTAAGAAAAAAAGTTACTCCGCGTGACCGCGATCGCCTACGAGACCAGTATTCGCCAACAGCTGCAAGATGTCCGCCATGTTCTGCGACCGCTTCCACGGAGGCAAAAACACGTCAGAGCGCAAACGCGCGGCCTCTGCCTCAACGGCAGCCTCAGAGCGGGCCGCACGAGTCGCCGCAGAGGCTCGAGCAGAAGCCGTCGGCGGTGGCGGGAGCAGAGCAGCAAGCGACCTTGACGCGTCCTCCGCGTCCCCAGCCTCCCCAGCGCGGGACGCAGAAGCGTCGCGAGCGGATAGAGCGGCGCGATCCGCACCGTCCGCATTCGTCCCCGGGCGCGTTCCGCCGACGACGGCCTCCGTCGAGCCTGGGGCCCCCGCCGCCGCTGCCGCCATTGCCGCCGCCGCTACCGCCGCACCGTCACCCCCGAGCACCCCCGACTGGCCAAGAAGCGTGAGGATGCCGTCGAGCTGCCCCGCCCGCTTCTCCCGCGCAGGCGCGCCGGCACGGCGCGAAGCCTGGGCCCCAGGGGGCCCCACCGCGACGGTGCTTCCCCCCGTCCCCGTCCCCGTCGCCGCCTGCTGATCGGGATCGGGCACGGGGTCGAGACCGACCCCGCACCCGGGGACCGGGGCGCCAGGAGGAGGGGGCGGAGACGTAAGTGCCGCAGCACCCGCACTCGCACAAACGCCTATGCTAGGGGCCGCCCTCTGCGAGGCGAGGGACGCACACGACCGCCTCCTGCGCGCGCCTCCTGCGGGCCGCTCGCTGGCGCCGCGCGCTCGGGCGGGCGGGTGCGACGCGCGGCGGGCGACGCGCTCGGGGAGGACGAGCGGGCGGAGGCGCGGCGCGGCGTGCGCGAGGACGCCCCGGACGGGCTCCGACTGGGCGTGCGCGAGCTCGAGCCGCCGCGCGAGCAGGAGGGGGCGGAGCGTGGGGGTAAGAGGGGACGGGGACGTGGGTGTGGATGTGGGCGTGGTCGCGGCTGTGGACGCGGGCGTGGACGGGGCGGTGCGCGGGTACTCCATCGACCGGGACAAGGGGTGTGGGGTGGCACGCGGGGGACCGCGGCTGCGGCTGACGCTCTGCGCCCGAGGGCGTGTGGGGGGTGGGGGTATGACCCATGTGGGTGCCGGTGTTGCCGCTGACGTGGGCGCGGACGAGAGCGATGGTGCTGCGGGAGGGGACTTCAGCGTTCGGGGGAAGGTTTGACATTGAGCTCCGGAGAGCAGGGGCATGCTGGTCTGGCGCTTGACGACGCGTGTTGGGGCCCTTGGTGGGCTGCGAGGCGCGCGAAGGGTCGAGGGGGGTGCGGAGGCACGGATGCTGGGCCGGCTGGAGATGCTGGAGACGCCGATGTAGAGGCGCGCCCGGCCGTGCTTCGCGCACTTCTCGGTCTGGTAGTGCGCGCCTTCCGGGGGAGGCGCCCGGGGCCGGTATACAGCGATGTCGTACAGGTCGGGGTGATGGCCCGGGGTGCGATCGAAGAGATATCCGTCATCGAAGAAAGAGGGGAGGCCGGGGCCGCGAGCGAACGGGTCTTCCTCGTATTCGGGGGTGACGTCCGGGTCGTCGGCGTCGGTGCACGGGGAGAGGCGCATGAAGCCGACGAAGCGTTGCGCGAGGCTCGAAGGGGTATCTGGTGACCATGGGGAGCGGGGGGTGGGCCCCTGAGGAATAGACAAGTTGGTGAGGCTTGGCTTCTTGACAGGTTTAAGAGATGGGAGAGTCTTGCCCCGTCGTTGGGCAAGCGTGCCGGTGGCCGCGTCGAGCTCGGGGAGCGGGAGAAGCGGCGTGCCATCGGAGAGCATCATCGCCTGGAGTGGAGACGAAGGTGTAGACCAGGCATGGGTGCCGGAGAATAGAGAGTCGGGACCATGCGCCACATTGGGATGAACGGGAAATGCCAGCGACGAGCAGCTTGGAGGGGAGCATACGAGCGTTGGAGGGGAGCGGCGGAAGTCATTACAGTTTCCTGGAGAGCAGAAAGTTTCGTCTTGGATATCGTCAAGGTCGACAAATAGACCGATGACATCAGGTTTGGTCCGTATCTGGGTTTGTTTGGGACGAGCATCTGCGGTGCAGGAACGCGCACTGGGTTGAGCCGACGTCTATAATGCTGAAATAGTAAGGTAGCTACCGGTGGAATTCCATATGCACGACGTCTCCTGTGAACGCAAAGGCGATCCACCGGAAAGGGCCCCGGTGCCCCCGCCACCCCTGCGCCCGCTGCGGCCCACGAAGACTGGAGGCGGATGGGGCGGGGTCGTCGGGCTCCTGTTTAAGAGATGGGTCACCGCAGAGAGAACGCTGGTCATGGTGACTTGGTTGCCGCCTAGACAGGTGCCGCAGAGACCCGCGTGTCGGAAGACCCTGCTTGTATGCGTGCGCCCAGCAAGTGTGGCTGGCGGGGTCTACGGAGGTCTGCGAGAAATGTCAGCCAGCCCAGACCGAATTGTGAGACGGCAGAGCCCTACCTCCGGGGGCATCGCGGCTGAGCCAGTGCAGTCCCTTGATATGTGCCGCCTCGCGGGATGGGTGCCCACGAGGGGCGGAAATTAACTTCGGAACATGGTGAGCGCATGGTAGCCATGGCTGCGCCCGCGCCGGCGGACGAAGACATCTAAGTTTTTTTTGCGCAGGGGGGCGCTGCTGAGCCAGTTTGTCAGATAGGACGAGTAGATCGGCGGACAGCGGTCGATAGGATGGAAGGAGCTCGACGGAGACATCGCAGCAGCAGCGCGCGAGGGAGGAGGCGCGAGAGAAGACGGACGGATATCTGGACGACGGACGATCAGCGGGGCGGCGGCGCGTCGGGGTCGAGAGTCGCGCAGCCGATCCTTCGCCTCGCCCCGCCACACCAGGCCACGCCCCTCCCCAACGTCCTCGCTTCACGTAACACCCCTGCACACTTTTTTCACCGCCAGCTCTGCGCCTCTCTCTTGCTTTTGCGCTACTCTCCGAGATCAGCAGACTGGGGCTTGCTGCTGCAGTTCCTCTGCGCGGCTTCTGGCGGATCTAGCCGCCGCGGCTTCTCGATATCCATCTCATATCCCACCGTAGCCCCTCCATTGTTCCACGGACCGAATGCAAATCATCGCCCCCGGCCAGCTGCCCGGCCCCTCCCCGACACCACCAGCAAACAGCAAGCACCGCGATGGACAGCATTGGGCCACCAGAAGAGGCGGAGGCGCGAGGGGGCTATGGGTGGATGCTGGGTTGTTGAAGGAAAGATGCAAGGGACGATAACAAGGCCGCCCGGCGTGTCAGTTGGCTCTGAAGATTAGAGTTCATCGACACTGGGCCGTAGCAAGGTGCGGCAGCAGAGCCTCGCGAGGCCGCGCTGTCCAGATCGTTAATGTCCTCGTCCCTTCCCGCTTTAGTCCCTCGACGTTCTCATGCAGCGTGCCCGAGGCGTGCGTGGCCTCCACACATCGTGGCGAGGCCCTCCAGCTGCGGCAGCGTCCGCGGCCGCCTTCATAACCCGCTATCTCTCCTCCCGCTGCGTCCTACTGCTTTCTCCTCACACACGCACCCTTCTCCGCCATCCCGCGCCCGCCCCTCCGCCCTTTGCGCACACGACCCCGTGCGCCGTCCCCCCTGACCTGCCATTCGCCTTTGAGCACCCGCAACGAACTCAAGCCTGCTTCGCCACCACACAATGAGCTTAACACTTCTTTCCCCGCGATTCCTCGCGAACACTCCCCTTGGGTCGTCGAGATCGCCTTCCGAACTCTACTCCCCCCGCCCTAGTGGCTTCAGGTGAGCGTCTATTGACACAATCCTGTGTTAGCTCGTAAACCCAACTCACTCAACAATCTCAGTGTGTGGCCACCACTCGCATCCGCTATGCAGCGCGCACCAAGGATAGAGACCCACAGGAGTCGTGACAAGGGCCTTCCTGTAAGTGCTTCTAAGTCTCCTGTGCCGCTGCCGCTCACCTTCACGCACATTAGCGGGACCCTTCAAACTGGCTAGACCAAGATCTGCTCTCCCATGTGCAATCACACTACGCATCCGCGGATGCCCAGCTTCTATCGGACCTCATTGAAGCCCACCGTCTCACTCCTCGTGCGCTCTGGTACCTTCAGGCAGACCACGAGCAACTATCATCGTACGTCATGCATGCAGGAGTGCCCCGCCACCGATCTCGAATCTTACGCGTTTCGATCTACCAGGTTGGTCGCCACTGACTCTCTTCGGGAGCTCGTGCTCCAGCTCGCGCAGAGCATCCAACCCGCCGTATCTCCCACTACTCCGCGGGTGAAGCATGTCAGGCGGCTTTCCGAAGACCTCGCAAGACCTCCGCCCCCGCGCCCACCATCACCCGCATCGCCGCCTTTGCCGGAAGAGCCCGAGCCGGAGGAGGACGAAGACGTCGCGGAGAGCGTAGTCAGTGAGTGGGCGCTGGACGACGATCTCGGTGAGGCCTTCGGAGAACCCCAACAAACCGACGCCTCCGAGGCACCCGCCGCAACACAAGACGATGCTAGTCTCGGTCTCGGTCTCGATCTCAACGCCGGCGCGGACGCGGACGCAGCGCCTCAGTCCCACCCGGTCAACTCCACGGAGAGCGCGCGCACGGAGGACGACCTTACCAATTTCGACGACGCCCCACAGCCCGCCACTCCGCCCGACCCTACCGCAGCAGCCCCCGGCGAGCCGGAACCCCCCGCCGAACCCTCACAGCCCGCGGATCATCGCGCCTCTCCCCCCGAGGAGGCCCCGTCCTCACCCTCCAGCTCGGATTACGCTTCGTACGGGGAGGAGGACGTCCCGCCGCTCGCGACCGAAACCGGCGCCGCGGATCCTACCGAGGAACACGCGCCGCCGCCTGCGGATAACCGCCCGGAGCAGGAGGCGCCCTCGCCCTCGCCTTCGCCTTCGCCTTCCGCGGATCCCTCCCCCGCCCCTGACGCGCCTTCGGCCGACGATCATGAGGCGACTTCGGCCGCGCCTGACGGCACCGAGGGTGAGGCCGATAGCGGCGAGACCGTCGAGGTGCAGCCGCCCACGCCTCCGCCGGAGCGTGATCCTCGCGAAGGGGATGAAGGTGTGGAGAGCCGCGAGGAGGCCCAGGCGACGGTGGAGGAGCCCGAGGGCTCTCAGCAGGACCCGGAGCTTCAGCAGGATGCCGACGTCGACCCTCCCAAGACCCCTGTCGAGCCCGCCACCACGGATGCTCCGGAGGGCACCGAGGACGCCGACGGAGAAGTCGAGGTTGATGAGACATCCCCCGCGCCCGATGCGCTGTCGCCTGAGGACGCCCCTTCTTCCCCTGCTGCCAAAAACCTCGCTGAACAAACCGCCGAGCCGGCCGCCGAATCCTCCACCTCGACGCCCGCCACCGCTAGCCCAGACACCGAAAGCACCGACGAATCCGCATCCACGCTCGAGTCCACGTCCAAGTCCGAGTCCACCTCCGCCTCAGCCCCCGCTCCTGAGGTCGCCGATTCCGCTCCTGCCCCCGAATGCCAGCCAGACCCCGCTGGCGAGCAGGACCAACCACCTGCGCTGCCGGAAAAGCAGGAAAAGCACCAGGAGCCCGCTCCTGCCCCCGCCAACGACGCGACACCCCGCGCGCCCGCCTCGCAGCTCCCAGCGAACCACGCGAGCGACCTGACGCCGCGCCCGCCGCCCGCCACGCTCAAGCCCGACGTGCACGAAGTGCTGGACACCGAGGCGCCTGGCGCAAAGGAGACGCAAGGCGAGGAGGTTACGGAGACAGACGCGGCTGAGACCACGGCAGGGACGACGGAAGGTGATAGCGAGTCGAGGGAAGGCACGACTGATGCGGTCGAACAACCGAAGGGTGAGCAGGCGGAGGCGGTAAAGGAGCCCGAGCCTGTTCAGCCTGAAACGGTCGCGGTTGAGACCCCTGGTGAGGATCGTTCCCAGGAGCCCTCTACCGAGTCGAATCCGGAGTCCGAGTTGACGGATCGTGTCGACACGGAGTCGCAGTCAGCGGAGAAGTCGCCCGCGGAGGCGGAGGCCGAACCGACGAGTGAGGAGAAGGCCTCTCAGCAGTCGCAAGAGGAGAACAGTAGCTCTACCCCTGTCGCGGACGCCGAAGCCTCCAAGTCTACTACCGACGCGCCCGCGCCCGCCGCCGACACGCCCGGTCCCACGCCCGACACCTCGAAGGCCGCCTCCGACGATGCGACGACCCCTCCTGACCTCCAGTCTACGACCTCCGGCTCCATCGCACCCCAGGACTCATCGTCCTCCGAGCTGATGGTAGTTCCGCTTCACACGAGTACGGCCGCTACCACAGACCCCGGGCCCGCCTCGCCCACGGTGACCCTCGCTTCCGGCCAGGAGATGCTCATCGTCGGGCAAGGCGCGAACCGCTTCTCATCACCGGAGGGAATGACGCCGCCCCTCAGCACCCCGGAGACGGGATCGTCTGCCGGCTCGTCGCGGGAGCGCAGCCCTCCGTCCGAAAGTTCGCGCGTCCTTCGCCGCCAGGGCCCGCACGGCGCGGGGGTCTCAGCGCCGCCCCTCGTCCGTAGCTCCCCTAGTCCTGAGAAGTCCCTCCCTCCGATCAACACCGCGTTCCCGTCTCTGGCGCAGGGCCCCCACACCGCGTTCCCGTCCCAAAGCAATCCGATGCAGCACCGCCCGCCCAACCCCCCGCGCTCCGCAAGTACAGAGACGGGGCCGTCGAAATGGACCCTGGGTGGCGCGGCGAAGGCGTTTTCCTCCATATGGGGGTCGGCGTCGAGTCCCGCGACGCGCAACTCGTCGCAGGAACGCGCGCTGGAGCTGGCCCCGCGCCCAGCTGCCGTCACGTGGGGCCAGACGAAGTCGGTCCCCTCGCCGTACGCGCCGCCGTCGACGGGGGTGTTCGATCAGCGCCCGAGTACGACGCCGCCGAACCCAAAGCAAGTACCTGGTCAGCAACAACAACAACAGCAGCAGCAGCCGCGACAGCCTCCTCGCCCGCGCCTCCAGCAGATGCAAGAGGAGAGGCAGCGGCAGCGCTCTGGCGGGTCGAGTAGGCGACGACAGGGCAAGAAGCAGAAGGAGGGGCAGGAACAGGAGCCCGAGCCCGAGCCCGAACAGGCGCAAGAGCAGGCGCAAGAGCGGCAGCAGGAGCAGCAGGAGCAGTCCCAGCCCCCGCCTCAGCAAGAACAGACGCCGCCGCCTTCCGAATCCGACCCCACTCCCCCTGCCGTTCTGGATTCCGACAAGACGACTGAGGCGGCGGTCCAGGAAGGGCTGTCGCAGGCCATGAGCGACAGCTGTTTGACGGAGCCTCCTCCCGCTCCGTCAAACTCGAACCCGCCAGACGCGACGGACGCCCAACAAACGCCCCCCGCGCCTGAGGAGTCGTCGAACGAACCGGCGGGTCCGCAAGCTTCCCAGTCGGCGGCGCAAGCCCTGGGGTCGGTCGAACGCTCAGAGTCCGCCGACACCGAGCCCGCCGACGACCCCGTGATCGTCGACGCCACCACAGACGCTGGCGAGAGCGGTGCCGACGGGGACGCGCGCGCACTGAGCAGCGCGCCCCAGGACCCGGACGATGACGACGATAACACACCTCTTGGATGGACGGTGATTCAGCACGAGCGCGAGAAGGCGGCGCGGGAGAGGCGAGAGGAGGGTGGATCGGACGCGGACGATTCAGGGGACCAGCGGTCGCCGCGGCAGAAGGGCAAGAACAAGGACAAGCCGGCCCGAGACAGGCTGCGTACGCAGGCGATCCTTGCCTCCGCTAGTGGAGACGGAGACCACAGCCAATTGGCGACGCCCACCACGCCTTCAGATGCTTCTTCCCCGACGACGCCCATCAGTCCCACAGACAACGATACGCTTGGTAACGACACTGCGACCGAGGTACGTCATTCGATCCCATTTGTATGAGATCAGTCCTTGATACTTAATGGGTGCTGGTAGGGCGACAGTGGTACCTTGTCTACTGAGGGCTTGTCAGCGGCGGAAAAGCGGAAACAGAAGAGGCAAAGGCAACGCGCCAGCAAAAAGAACAAGTAGTAGTACCGTATGATCCTGGACATTTTCTGATATGCTGTATTTTTGGAATGTTACGTTGTATCTTCATCATGTAGCTTTCTTTGTACTTTCGTATGATACCCGTTCATATGGATTCTTTCTATGGGATACCCACTCTTCGTGGACAGTGAACCGTCCCAGTGACGCTCTATTTTCACGCATATATGGGTTCACCAGGCTGTGAATTGCGTGCTCATGTTTGTCGAAGAATCGTCGTATGCCATAGTGATAAAGGGGGACTAGTCATTGTACATACATACATGTTATGACCGTCAAAAGGCTTCGCAGAAAACTACAACCAGGTCCCTCAAACGGGTACCTCGGGCAGCTATTCATAATAATAGTGTCAAAGTAATCACTGCGACCCGGATACGATGACAGGCTTCGTCTTGCTGAGTTTGCTAATGGTCGCATCATCAAGGTCAAGGTGAGCTTTCACCAAGGCAGGTGGAGTCAACGCGAGCCACTGTGAGCCAGTTAGGTCAGTATTTGCGACGTAGACGTAGGTGCGAGGCGACGTACTTGGCTTAGACTGATATCTTGCACGTGACCTAACCAGAATCGACGGTCAACGGGCAGATTCGAGGAAAGAGGGCACAAAACACACCGGAGTTGAAGATCTCCAAGAAATGTAGTGTCGTGTTTCCAATGTTCTCTACGTAATGGCCTAGAAGTTGACTGTCAACCTCGCGGAAAACGTTATAGGTTGTCTAGTGGGTGCTTACCGAATGATGCGGGGACGAATCCGACATCTCCGGCCTGAATAAGAGGCAGGCCCGCCTTCAGCACCGGTAGATCGGTTAGATCGAGGCAAGAGAGAGGCGGTGCGCACCTGGAAGTCAAACGTCCGTGCGTTCCCACTCGAGGCAAAGAGCGTGACCCGTGCTTCGCCGCCACTGCAGGCACACAACGACACGGGGGAACGGAGGTCGTCAGCGAGATTGTATCTCGGGGCCGGAGCGGAACATACATATAGAAGGTCCATTCGTCTTGGGTGGGATGCCACTATGTGAGTGGGTAGCGGTGAGCCGTGAGTGCCTTCAACCCGATGAAAGCCACGTGGATATCCGTCGACTTACATGAAGCTCCCTGCGTGCAGCGTTAGTGCGGGGTTAAAGAAAGTACACATATAAGCGCCTTCGCTCACCTCATCGCACCGGGCTCTACTGTAACCTCCGCAGCGGAAATAGCAGTAGCCGCGGTGAACGTCGTCTGATCGACAACCTTGAAAGTGCCTCCAGAGAATTGGGTCGCATTGACCTTGGAGAGGGCGAACGTGAAGGGGTTCGGGACAGTGCCCTGCGGGCTAGTCGGTGCCTGCGCGTTATCCGCAGGTGGGGCTGCGAATGTCATAGAGGTGCACATTCATATTTAGCTTCTGTTCGCGGACTTGGAAATCTATGTGTAGGCAGACATACCACTTGGGAATATGTATAGCTGCTGGGCGGGAATGTGATCGAAGGCGGACAGACTCGTCTGGAAGTTTTTGGCGATCACGTCCTTCGGGACATGGGAAAGCCAATCAGTTAGCTGTGCAGGCGTTGTTGTTAGTGAATAGGAACATAAAGTAGGCTGCTTTCCAAATAGGGCCTACCAAGAAGGTTGAGTCCTCGCTGAAGGCGCCGTCATCAAACACCTGTTCCAGCCCTTGGTAAGCATGTCTTATATGTTGTACTATATCTTTGAGCTCACAAGCAGGAACTCAGCACCATCCGGATCATCAGCCGTAGCCTGTAGGCTGTGAGGGATGCCAGGTGGGAAGTACCAGAGATCCCCAGGCCCCTGAAGGAATGAACACGTGAGCTATTACTGCCAGTCCTCGATGATTCAAACTTACCACTGTGCCCAAGAAGTTCTGGCCATCAGAGTTGATGGCTGACACTTGCACAGAGCCCTAAAGCGATCATGAGCATCTTTCAGACGCTCGATGACAGAGTTCATGTACCTTCATAATATACGCCCACTATAACGTCAGTAGCCCGTCAGCCCTCAATACTTTCATCCATACCATCAGAACGTGAGACGGACCTCCGCAGTACTGTGCCAGTGTAGCTCCCTATAGGCATTGGATCAGCCGGGGCCCGGGAGAAGAGAAGCTCAGGCTGCGGAACGCAAAACGGGAGGGGAAAGGGGGAAAGGACACGGATCGTGCACTAACCGGATCGCGCCGGCTTCCAGCCGCATATCCACCCCGGCCATGGCTGCATTGGAATTAAGTTGGCCGCATCTATGTATAGGCAGACTCGAGACTTACATCCCGCGATGGGCATGACGGCCTCTACGACGCAAATATGATGTGAACATCGTGTTACGAGACGGCGGAGCGCCCGAGCGGCCAGGGGGGACACGAGGACACGTACGGTTTTCCTGTCTCGCCCAACCGCCGGTCTGAAGCCGGTTGTGGCTGAGACTGAAGGGCCACTTGGCGTTTCCACTGTCAGAAAAAAGGTCAGTCGGGTTTATGATGGGTGGGGACGTGATGTGCTCGCGTACACTGTGCCGGCGTCGGTGGTTGGTGGGGCGAGGAAGTCGGCGTTTTGCCGGTCGAGGGCGAGGTTGGAGGGGCCAAGAATGCTGCCCCCGAGAGAGCCGCGGATGGCCTGCGGGATGGTGTTCGTGTCGGGCAGCCACAGGATGTCGTTGGAGTTATCGGTGGCGAGAGGCACGGTCTCGAATGCAGGCGCCGCCGAGAGCGCAGACGAGGCTGGACCCTTCGCCGCCGCACTAGCCGAGGCAGGTGCGCCGAATGCTGTCTGGGTGAACAACAGCGACGCAGCGAGCGGGAGGAGAACGCGGGCCATGGCGAGTATGAGCAGGATGTGGCTTCCTGCAGTTTGGTGGCTGTAGGTAGGGTTTTTATACCTCCTACCGCTTCAAACTTGGCGTCCGTCTCCGGATGAGTAAGTGTAGGAGAGCACACGCACATGCCGATTGAGCTCTCGGCTTCTGTAGCTTGAGCATACAGCCCGGTGAGCGGTCCATAGCAGGTATAGGCCGCCGCGTCGACTGGACTTGCTACAACAAGCGGTCCATTTTCGGCCGGTCCTTCTCCGGCCGTCGAAAGGATCTGAGACGGATCTCTAGTTGACGTTCTCGAGCGTAATCCGTGGCCTGTGATAGGGTAGTGGAATCGAGGGTGGAGTCGCGTACACGAAGCTTCTAGCTGACCAAACGTGGTATGATTGTGCGGTCATGAAGATGGGAGCAACTCGCCCAGTGCAGGCACCTACGGTGGCCGCGGGATCGGTCATAAGACACCAAGCGGGCGACACCGTCACCCCGGCTGCTGTGTTGGTTTTAGCCATGGCGCCAGAGGGGCGCTGAGCTTGCGCGACGCGTCTCGAACACTGACGCCACTGTACGCGACATGCCGGGCAGGTAGTCAGCAAAAAGAGGCAAAGAGACAATTCCACCGAGGCTCACCGTCGCTTCTTCACCATCGACGTGAGACGGCTTGACCGCGGCACGTATTTCCAGTGAGATTGCGATGCCCGACGGAGATTTTGCCGTACGTGTGCTCCTCATGCTCGGGACATGGGCGTGTACTACGGGCCGTTTGGGAGACGTAGCCATCGACCATTTGATGCTCCGCGTCCTGGGGATCGAGGTGCCGGATATTCGGGAGGCCCTGCCGTCTCGCGTGACGTCGCGATATGCCACGGCGGGACCGAAAATGGGGTAAGACTCGTGGCTGCTCGAGTAGGTCACATTCACATCCCTCGCGATCTGTTCGACGTCGGGGCAGAGAAGGCCGCGCCGAAGGGCGCCAGGGGAACTCGGATACGTGCTTCTCTCGAGCTTCGCTGTTATCGCATCAGTTCAAGCATCTCGTACAGGCCGCAAGATGCCACTGACCTCTAACGTAGTACGCTGAAAGGGGAAATGACGCAGTTACTTGGCAGTTACAGCATCGTCAGAGGCTTAAGTGCTCCATAGAAAATGGTTGAGCTAGATCGCTTGGTGGCGCAGGGGCACAGCTATCACCTGCTCACGTAGCCCCGTAGGTTTGGGTAAGCCTTCCGACGGCTTCCCATGCATCTGGGCTTCCGTCGACGGAACGTACATAATTAGAAGTTCATATCCTCTCACCAGCAGCCCTGTTGCGATATTTATAACCATGCCAGAGCAATCGTTAGCGGTCAGAGTGGTGGACAACCAGCGCTCAGACTCGGAGGCAACGGACGGTGGTGAGACAAGACCTGAACTCGGTACTCAATCTCCTACGCGCAATAGCGATCTGTGTGAAGGAGACTCACAAAACTCCGCGCTTGAGACGGAAAGCACTTGCGGGGTACCTTCTCTACGTGGTGTTCGCGGATCCATCCAGGTATCTTCGAGGTAGTCCCAGCATGAACCGCGCTTCACAGTGGTCCACATGACACGGGCCCTCGGTCTATGGGAAGTGCACCCACGGGTACGTGGACCACGCCGGTGCGTGTGGGTGGGATGGTATGGAAGATAGTGTATAATAGTGCACGTATTAGAATACTCTACATCGCAGGGTCAGGGGAATGCTCAACAAGGCAGTATGCGGACCTGTGCACCCTTCTCTAACAAGCGAACTGTCTGTTCTGCTTCAGCAAACCAGCTAAGGCCCTTAGCGTAGCCCTTTCTGCCAGCAGCAACAGGATACTTGAGACGGCGAAGGAAAGAACGATATGGAAGTGCTTGAACATGCATATGGAGGTGAGGCACGGAGATATATGGAGGTATGTGGAACCCTAGCCTACGGAGACAAAGCGATCAGATTGGGGACTATATAGAGCAGGGAAACTAACCGTCTTAAGTTGGGAGGAACATCCATCATGTCCAATACGGTATGAGCAATTTCGATCATCTCTTTCACTGTAGCCAATACATTCTAATGAGCCGTCGTCCGCGAATGTTGTTTCAAAGTCAATATTACCCATTTCAGCGTCGGATGGGCACAAGACTTTGACATTCTCTGAACGATAAGGCTGTCAATCGGCGTTGCAGTGACTAAAAGGGCGCATATACTCACCTATATGCCTTTTAGGAATGAGCTGCAAGTGATGCTCAGATGAGGGGTTAATGTCTGTGAACATTGTGTAATCATCGTTCTTAAAGACCAAAGTCAACATGATGAGCAGACACGACGAGTTGCCAGGCATCCACACCTCCCATATGACATTGAACCCATTCTCTTTTGACGCGCCACAGAAGATACAGCCGGAATGCGATGACACGTGTGAATTCAGAACTGACTGCTCGTCTATGTCTTCTAGTGTTTTTGCGGTGATTTGTGGGCGTCGTGGGCCGAAGAGTGCCTTCAAAAAGTACAAGAGGGAAGAGTGGAAAAGAGACTGAGATGTATGTCCGGTGAACGTTGAGCAGCTGGGGTTGTTCGAGCGCATTTGCAGTGATGAAGACGTGACGGCGTTATAAGGGTCGTAAAGTGCTTGAGTCTAGTATTAAGTGGTATGGAAGAGAAATCCGGGACGAGGTAGGATACAGGGAGGAGAAAGAGAAAGGACAGGGAGCTCCTTTGCTCAACGCGCGCGTCGCCACCAATTACGGGCGCCTGAATGGCGTCTTGATCCCGCCCCCGTTGAAAGCCACGTGAGGCGCACGCGTCGACAGATCGGGACTCGTCTTGCGCTTTTGCCCCCGCGACGGTTTGAGTGGTTCACGTATCTACCGAGACCACCCGGGTCTCCTCTGTTCCCGTCTCCTCTCGACGCTCACTAGGAACACAGCCACGCTTAATTGTCTAAAGGGACACACGCACTCAGACCTCGGAGCCTCTGCCCATTGCACCGGTCATGTTCTACGAAGGCGACTCAAACTCGGGTGCGAGCTGCCCGCATATGGCTGCAGTCCTCGCCAGCAATACCGAGCGTGCGGCACTGCTTGGCCGCTTCAGCACCGTCGTCGAGTGGAACATGCACCGCGCTCAGTCGGTAGCATATCCAGCGAAGCGTCGAAAGGTGGGCCGTTGGTCGGGACCTACCGCTTAGGCACCTGGCCAACTAAACGGTGTTTGTTTACAGATATCTCCCCCACAATGCGGTGTGTGTAACATCGCCCTGTCGAGGCCCTATGCCTGCCTGCACTGCACCTTCTCTGCCTGCTGGCGTGACGGTCATATCAAGCAGCACCTCCAAGACACCGGGCATGATTTCTGTTAGTAATCTGACTACCACTCACTCGGGTCCCGTTCGGCTCTCCTCTTCCCTGGAACGAGCTAGAAGCACCTCTTTAGAACAATTTAGCTGTATCAACCGCTGACATGCTGCGGCCACAGGTGTCGATGTCAAGACCGGGAACGTATTCTGTGTCGAGTGCGAAGACTTCGTGTACAACACTACACTAAGTAAGAACTATGCTGCCCTGGCTGTTGCCGCAGAAGAGCGGGCTACGAATTTTCACGGTAAAAGAGGTCCATTTACAAACAATTGAACTCGCCCAGACTGACGAGCAACTATAGACAAGTCCAGAAAAGGGCGAGCTCCGTTCAAGCCTTGGGAGGCAACTGCGCAGGAAGTTGCTGCGCTTGGTAGCGCAGCGCCTTCTTCTTGCCAAGGCAAGTACTTCCTTTTTGCCCTTTTATTACCTCATCCTCTTATCCTAAGGCTTAGGCCGTCGTGGTCTCATGAATCTGGGCCAAACATGCTTCATGAATGTCATGTTGCAATCATTCATTGCGAACCCTCTACTTCGCAACTACTACCTTAGCGACAAGCATAACAACAAGCTATGCAAAGTCAAGGACTGCACGTCTTGTGAGATGGACAAGTTATTTTCAGAGGTATTATCTTTGGCATTCAATTGAGAACGAAGCTCAGGTTTAATGCTGCCCGCTAGGTCTATTCAGAGAACAGCTCCCCGTACGGCCCCGTAGACCTTCTAGCGAAGACATGGCGGGTTTCTCCCGAACTTTCCGGTTATGCTCAACAAGATGCACATGAGTTCTTCATCACCGCCCTAAACCAGATACACGCAACATCCCGGGGCTCTACGTCACTGCAATGCATCTGCATCATTCACTCCATATTCGCCGGTTTACTCCAAAGTGACGTGAAATGCGAACGATGTGGCAACGTGGCAGAAAAGACGGACCCAATGTTGGACATCAGCCTTGAGCTCAAAGGGGAGAGCGGCTCCGACCAAGGCCTGAATTTGGCGTCCTGCCTTCGCAGGCAAGTCCGGGTCCTCCGCACCGACCACGCTCATCCTTTCGGCCTCGTGCTAATCCTATTTCGATGACGTCAGATTCACTCATCCGGAGAAGCTAGGTCCAAATGACTATAGCTGCGAGAAGTGCGGAAAAGCCTCACATGTACGTCCCTTTGTGTAATTTCCGCATCTACCCGTCACGTCCCGCCGTTTATGGCGGCGGCGAACGCGGCAAGATGGGGTATGCGATCGCCCTTCTCTAATAATGCTTGCCTTCCCACCCAGGCCAGCAAGCGTCTCAGCATCCGGAAGTTACCCCCCGTTCTCAGCTTCCAGTTCAAGGTGAGAATATCTCTCCGATCGTGGTAGAGAGTTTGCGCCGCTCACACTTGTACCCGGCCCCTGTGGTTTTGCCGTGGCCCGTACCTATTCCTTCCCCCGTTTCCCTTGCCCCCCACATGGCCCTTTCCTCTCGCCTCTCTCATCTGCCATCACCTACCCTTCCACATCCCGCTTCCGTCTCCGTTGCCAATTTCGTCACACCGACTTACGTTCCATGCTGTCGCTATTATTGCACTTCCGCCTCGTCCTCCGCATACCCCTGCACGGCCATCCGCCCTCCCCGCTCGCTAGCGCTTCGAGCACAAGTCGGCGGACAAGTCGGCAGCGCGCAAGATCGAGGCACCACTTCGCTTCCCTGCGTCGCTAAACATGGCGCCGTACACGACACTAGTTATGCACAAGCAGGACCAGCAGTCAAAGGACGGCAATAGTCCCGCTGGCACAAGCCTTGTCCCGTGCGTGTTCTATTCCCTCCCGAGTGCCCTTTACCGCCATCCTATCGGTCGTCTTCGGTTTCTCCTGGGTCCTTTGCAGCTGCCTCCCAACAACTTGACCATCTCCACATATGCTCCCAAGGTCTCCACAACAGTTTACTCCCACACCATCCTGACACCCTAGTGCATATGATCATCGCTCTTGCTAGATCCCCTACACCAATGCCCACAGTTTACTGACCCCCGCGGCCTCTTTCTCTTCCACAGCGACCCTTCCCTCGGGCCAGAGACGACCTACGAGTACGACCTTTTCGCCGTGGTCTGCCACGAAGGCCAGATCGACAACGGCCACTACACGTGCTACGCGCGTTCGCACGACGAGGTGCGTGTCCACCTCTTTCGTTCCCCCTACCACTTTCCCCCCCTTTCCGCTTCCTCCCCCATCTCCCGCTCTCTCTCCCGTGTGCGCCCGGTTCTCACATCCTCCCCCGCGGCCTTTCCACGCCCTTGCCCCTCTCTCGCACGCCGGGCCGCCGGCTCGCTCTCGCACCCGATCCCCCGTCCGCATCGGCATCCGGACCCGGCCCTCGCCCCTCGCCCTCCCGCACGCGGCGGCCCCCACCGCGCGCAGTGGTACCGGTACGACGACGACAAGTAAGTCTTCATAACTCTCGCGCGCACGCCGCAGGGGAACGCCCAGGTGCTCACCTGCTCTCCCCGTGCGCGCGGCCTTTGTCGCGACCGATTTGCGTGTCCACCCGCGTCCGCTTTTTGCAGGGTGACGCACTCGACGCTCAGCGCGTGCCTCGGCTCGCAGGCGTACATGTGCTTCTACGTGAAGAAGCACCTCGACTACAAACCGTACGTCACGCCCTCGTACGTCGTGACGCGCGAGCAGGAGGCGGTCAAGGAGAAGGAGCGCGAACGCGAACGCGAGAAGGAGGCAGCGCGCAACAAGGAGCTCAAGGAGCTCGAGCTCGACGAGGCGCTCCTGGCTACGGTCTGAGCGACCCGAGCGCCCGCTAAACGCCGTTCTGTTGCTTCTCTTGGTTTGGATTTGGACAGATCATTGTATGGATAATGTTTCGATGGGTTTGTTGTATGTTATTCCAATTCCGATGAAAAGCGCGAAGCGTGCGAGGGGTAAGGCGTTCAATAGCATACACAGCGTAAGAAGAGGGCGAAGGGGAGATCGTAAGTACATGGCGGGGCGTGCGCTAAAGGTATCAGAGAGGGCTAGAGGTAATAGGGAAGGGGGGTGTCTAGCACTAGAACAATACAAGGAAGAGATGCAATGCTACAGAAACCGACCGATTGTCCGTGGATGGTCTGTTCTCTCTCTCAGGGAATGATGTCGTTCAGCTCCCCCTCCCTGACGCGGATCTCTACCACCTCGACCTCGTAGTCCATCATGGACGAGTTCGTGGAAGACACGGAAGAAGACACGAAGCCATGAGAGTTGGAGGGGGACGTTGAAGCGACATCTGTGAGGAAGAGCACACACAATACACCGATCGACGTGAGCAAGGCAAGGTTAGAAGGATTAAAAGAGACGAACATCGGTCTTTGATGTACGGCGGGACAAATAAGTCCTGTAGACGGCAGCAACAACCGGATATCAGCACCCACAACGTACGGTGGACGCAGCAAACTCATGCGCAAGTGCTGACCTGATTCCACACAAAGCCCTGGCTCTTCTGAATAGTCAGAATGGGGCGGAGAGTGAAGACGGGTTGGCGGGGCTTCTTGCGGGGCTCTCGCTTGGGGCTCTCATATTGCTCCACAGCACGCTGCTTGCCCTTGACATCCTTCTTCATCTCCGCAACCTTCTCTGCGGACATGGCCTCGTCGTCCTCGTCGATCTCCATGTCGCCGTCGACCGGCTGCGCCGTGCGCCCGTCGGAGGGAGAGACGGGAAGCTCGGCGTCCGAGGCGGCGTTGTGGTAGTCGTCCTCGTCCTCGGAGCACGAGTTGACGTCCGAGCCGGAGTCGCTGTAGTCGTCCGCGTACGGGATCTGCTCGTAGCACGCCCAGGTGGGGGGCGATGGCGCCCGGCCCAAAGTGCGGCGGCGGAAGAACCCAGGGTAGGTTGAGCCGGAGGTGTTGCTGCTCATGTTGCTTGTGGGGGTGGCGGGTGTGCTGATCCTAGTTGGGAGTGCTATGGATGGTGTTGCAGTCGTCGTCGGTGTCGGTGGGGGTTGTCGGGCGGCGGTGAGGCGATGGTGATGGTTGGGGTAAAGAGCGGAGTGACTCGGAGACGGGATGAGTGTGCTGCTGTGTGATGCGCCGTGACTGGGCTCAGGGCTGGGACCCCGACCCGAGTCACAGAAGGCCAGATAAGGGAACGCCTGCGCTCGCCGCGCCCCTACCAGGCGTTGATACCAGCACCGATCGAGGCGCATATGCCTCGCGGCCCTCGCCCGACCAGGCTTCCTCCTTATCCCAGGCCCCTGTCCCCGTGCCCCGTCTGAAACACCTTCCTCGTGCCACCAAACTCCGCGCACGCAAAATATGGCCGGAAGCAAGTTTGCATACGTCAGGAACTTCGAGCTTCCCGACCCACTCCTACCGGACACCTTCATGGTGCTCCGGATAGACGGGCATGCCTTCCACAAGTAGGCATACCATTCTCATATGTTGCAGCTGCGCTCTTATAACTTCTAGGCTCTCAGAAGAACATAATTTCACGAAACCAAACGACGAACGCGCACTCCAACTCATGGATCACGCAGCGCGTGACGTGATGAATGAGTTCAAAGACATCGTGCTCGCCTTCGGCGAATCAGACGAGTACAGGTATGTTGATGCATGCACAAATAGCGTGTCGGTACATTGCTCATAATTTTTTCCAGCTTCCTCTTCCGTAGATCAGCGTCGATATACAATCGACGTGAGGCCAAAATTTTAACGATGGTGACCTCGTTATTCACCTCTTCATACGTCTTCAATTGGTCGAAGTACCTTCCGGACACACCCCTAGCTTACTGTCCGTCCTTTGATGGTCGGATAGTACTTTACCCGAGTTCTAAAGCGGTGCGCGACTACTTCTCGTGGAGGCAGGCAGACAGTGAGCACTCTACAAGCGCATACGGAAAAGTACGCTGACAGGACACCGCTTCTTACCCCTAGCGCATATCAATAACTTGTACAACACAGTCTTCTGGGCCCTAGTCCTTAGGGGTAGCCAAACCACAACGGAAGCCCACGCCACACTAAGGGTTAGTTTGGGCTGATCGTCCTGCCGTAATATATCCTTGCTCACTTCACATCATTACGTTAGGGCACTGTATCCGCCCAAAAGCATGAGATGCTATTCTCCCGCTTTGGCATCAACTATAACGAGCTCCCCGCTCGCTTCAGAAAAGGCAGCGTACTAGTCAGGGAAGAAGTACGTTTACAGCTCCCAATTGCGCTCTCCTCGTTGACATCAGCCAGGACCCAGCTGAACCGATCTCGGAAGTGGCCCCAGACTGTCCTCTACCCGAACCGGCCCCGGTGGCGAACAAAGGAAGCTCGAAGAAGAAACTACGTGCTCGGACGACAATCCAGTTGTATCACTGTGACATTATAGGTGACGAGTTCTGGGGTACTCGGCCCAATATTCTTGAGGATTAGGTACCCCGCTTCTGCTCGATCAGTGATTGTCGAAGGCTCTGGCGCATGGCCAGTTATTTGGGGTTCAGTCATGTTGCACCGACATTCGTCTGTGTATACCTGAGAGATGTCCTGTAGGCATCGTCCGTATTGGGGAGTAGAATTATTGTATTATGATATGCGCTGTATCCACTAGTGTTTGGGGTCTCTCATCCGTTCTAGGAGCGTAGTTGCTACCAAGAGTGTACACAAACTAGGGACATGCTTGCTAATTCACCTCCGTATGACTGCGACCGTCCTCGAGGTATCGCTCCGTGTGTGATGTTGTAGAGGGCCGAGTATTACCCAGCTAGATGGTGTCACCCTGAAGGGTAACGAGCACAAGACCCCCCGCGACATCACATTTCCTCCAGCATACATCCGACTATTTTTTGGCCAATATACGGGCAGTCGCGATTTGTTTGCTCGTGACCCTGGTTGACTACAAAGTCAACGATGTAGGTGCTCACCATTGTCCACTAGAGGCAATGCCACCACTTCTCCAGCATGTAAGGTCCAATTGTCGGAAGGCTGCGTTCGCCCGAAGCGCAAAGAGTTAGAAGACGTATCAGCGACTCACTGTCTGGCGTTTCGGGATTTTGAGAGGTCGGCCACGACGACTAATACAATGTGTATGTCGACGCCATCGAAGTACAGACTTGCGAAGGAAGAACGTTCTTCGAGGTAGATGAAGACGAGAACTGGCACCGAAACAAAGGGAGACGACTGCCCGCCCAGCACGACGAAGGGTCGTTTTGATGAGAGAGCGCCGTACCTATGGGTCTTGGTCGTTGATTGGAATCGCCCTCAAGCACTGAAACCATCCGTTTCCCCAGGGAAGGTGTTCGAAAAACTTTCCTGAGAAAATGCGCGGCAGAATGACACGGAATGGAGACGGAGGGCAAGGGCGGTGAGGGGGACGATGTCAAGAGGCCAGGAAAAGCGGGGAATGGCGGTCAGCTTGACGGACAGAAGTCGAGGGAGTGTAGTAGACGGCCAGGGTACAACAGCGGCTGACTGGAGGGATGAAATCTCGATGTATGCGGGTGGACGCCACAAGGGTTGGTGGCCAGACTAGGAAGGGGCTGCCAAACGCGTCTTGTCCTCTGCTCTCGTGCGCGCGCGCCACTCGCCATTGACGTTCGCGCCTCATCCACATTCCTCAAACGGTGTACACGGCAGTGTTCCCCACATGCCTGGAAGCTGTAATGAGATGTTGAAAGGTATCTAAGATGATGGGTATCGCGTATAAGGTAACCGGAGCTACCTCAAGCGAAGTACGTTCTATTGACCCAGATCCTGTGTTATAGGGACTGCCACATCTGTGACAAAAGAGCTTCACGCCAAATATCTGCGCGTGCTTGTAGGATTAACTCCTATAGAATAGAAAAGGTAGTAGTTATGAACAGCAACGCACGCGCTCACTGTATGGTGCACGTAGTATTTTCCCCAGTGATCAATCTCGACCTCAGAGCTGGAAGGTAGGTGCCCATGCCCCGTCTGTTCAAAAATGTCTACCGGAGACAGGAAACCTATAGCGCATATATCAGACCTCTGTATATGCGCGATAGGTTTCCTGGCGCGGTTTCAGTGATAGTGGAATTTCTCCGTTTTTGAGAATGACCGACTTGCCTTATATGGGAATGCTCATTGTCCAGACGAGCACTTCAGGAGGTGCGCGAGGCCCGTCGATGACGACCACGATGGCCCTCTACGTGGTTTTGAAGGACATTTGGCCGAGTTGCGCGACTCGCGTGCGCTACGGTATACTGATATTTATCCGGCCAGCACAATGGACGCCGGGAGAGCCCGAGTGGCACAAAAAAGTGGCACAATGGTGACTGTTGAAGGCTATGGTGCTTTGTGCCCCCCGTGCCTTTCTTTGCAACTTGCGACGCGTGCGGATGGCGATTACGATCCGGAACGGACTCTGGAGGTGTGTCAGCGTGCACAAAAGGTGATAGATTGCTGGCAGGGCTCCGCACACGCCCACAGACGTCCTCCCGACGCGTCTCCCACCCCCGTCCCTCTCTTTGCCACCTAAACGAGAAGGCTCGCTTAAGCGTCAACGCCCGAACCCCGGCTCTCACGTTGCTCACCTCACGCTCCCGTTGATTGCCAAGTATGGACGCGAGCACCCCTCGGAAGCGCTTCTCCTCGTCCCGCCGCCGCCCCTCCTCGACGCTATCCTCGCGATCCAGCTCGCCCGACACGCAAGACCGTCGGTCTAGCTCCGGCTCCGAATCCGAGTCCGAGTCCGATGATGATGGGAGTGTGTCCCACTACTCTCATCTCTCAAGACGGGCTCACAACGACTCTCGGCACTACGGTGGATATTCCATGAAATCCCCCTTCCACTCCCCCCATCGGGGCTCTTCCCGTGCCGCACCTGTTGTGTACGCGGACGACACCCCGTATAATCCTCCTAGTACCAGTACCGCCCCGCCACCTCCCCCGCCACGTAGAGATCCTGCGTATGTTCCGTTTAATCCCTCAGTCCAACACTACAACGCCGCCACAAGTAGAACAACACCTTCCACAAGAACATCTCCGGTACGCATCCTATCTCCTCTAACCTCTGTATGGCGGTCTTACCGCTATCCAGACCATTTCACGGAGCGAGAGTAGGGAGAGCAGTCCGACTGGATCCCGGGACGCCGGCGGCAGCGAGAGGAGCAGCGAGGAGAGCCCTAGTGCCGAGGAAAGCGCGTCAAATGGCTCGTTGGTCGACGATTCCCCATTAGCAGACCCCGTCCGTCTTGGAGAAGACGCGTTTGGGTCCGCCAGACGCGAACCGCCGCCCGGCTACAACCCTCGACACTATCCAGCCTACAATGCGGAATTGCAGCGTGTGGGGATGGAAACTAGCGTCCCCGACTTCGATGGGACACATTACCACCCTCGGACTCGGTCGTACCCGGAGGAATCGCCGTCTCTAGAGCAGATCCAGGCGGACACAGAGGGGTTCTACGGCAGGATGCGTGTTGAACCTGCGCCTATCTTCTCTGGAGACGACGCATTCATCCCCCTCCCCGTCACCGACGACGATATTCGTTCCTTCCTCAATCTCGCCCCGGACCAGGAGCTTAGTCTCAACGCTTTGCCGGACCCGCGCCCTGGCGAGCGTCCCGGACAACCCCTTCCTATCCTCGCACAATTTGCGATCCTGGGTAGCCCTCAGCGCCGGTTGACCCTGCAAGAGATCTATCAAGCACTGGAGGACAGGTTTGAGTGGTTCCGTCAAGATGAGAATAGGTCGTGGCAGGTGTGTGGTCGCTGATGTCTGACGTGTTAGCGTGGACTAACTTGTTTGGGCGCCATAGAAATCCCTCCGACACGCGCTATCGCTCCAGAAAGTTTTCAAGCGACAGCCCAAGCCTATAACAGAACCGGGGAAGGGCGGATATTGGGTTCTCGACTACTCAATAGGTCCTGGAACCAAACGCCCGCGCAAGCGCAACAAGCGGAAGACGAAGGCTCAGAAGGCAGCAGAGAGCAGGCGGGCGTCCACAGACGAAGAAGGCTCCCCCGATTACGACGAGAGCTCACCCTCTCCTCCGCTTTCTCAGAGCCTCAGCATCCTCATGAACCCCGCTCCCCAGGACGAAGGCCACCGTGTCGGTCATCAGGGGCGTCGCCAGTCAGCACGTCGTACGACGCGGAGATCCGCAAGCCGGGCCTCACCTTACGCTGAGGCACCGCAGCTGCAAGACACTCGCCCCTCGCGCCACGCCGGTATCGAACTCCCCGCCATCCCCGGGTCGCGCAATGTCTCCGCAACGTTCGGCCAGCCTTCCTTTGGTCAACCCTCCCTTGGACCTGCGGCGGTGTTCGGCCAGCCCTCGCTCACAATGTCTGCGCATCCGCTCGAACAAGCACTCACTGCTATGACGGGTGTCCCCCCCGCCCACCCGCGCGCGGTGAGCGCGGCGTTCCCGAGCTCGACGCTCACGATGTCGACGCGCTCGTTCACGCAGCCCGTGCCGTCGAGCATGCGCGACAACATCGACATCGACCCCGCGCTGTTTGCGGAGGACGCGGCGTTTGCTGGTGGACTGCAGCTCCAGGGGACGGGCATCAGCGGGCGGTTTCTGCAGCACCAGCACCAACCCCAGCTGCAGCCTCAGCATCAGCAGGGGGCCGGTCTAGCGCAGGAGGACTTTGTGCAGGGTTCGTCGCGGATGCGCAACGACCCATTCTTCGACCTCCTCAACTAAAGGGTGTCGATGGCGCGTAGCTCCGCCTCGCGATGAGTCGTCCGAGGGGCACTATGCGAAACGCTGGTGTTGTATGCCAGACTTTCGCCTAGGATCTCTCGGTCCCAATTATTTTGTGGCTGGCCCTCCCAACGGAATTCGCGGCCAACACGTCTCCGGATCATTTATCGATGGCATCTTTTGGATTCCCCAACCTACGCCATCTCGGAAGGAACCTCGCTTGTCTCTCTCTTACACAATCCACAGTTCACTCGTATTTCCGGCGTAGACATATACCTCCGATGTTATTGCTCTATATCTCCATCACTCTGCTTTTCAAACCCGCTCTTGTATACCACCGCTAATCGTTGAATCCCCCAAGTCTCTCTCAACCATCTTGCTATGCACTCCCCTGCTGACAAATCCTCTCCTCTCTCCCTGTCTACTATTCCTCATGATCCTCCCGCAACCGGCCATAAACTAGTACTTCAGTATTCCTTACGAGGACGCGTCTGTTGCCGATCACCTTGTACATTGCTGTACGATGCTATTATAGCGTTGAACCCCTCCAGCAAGCTCACTGTCCTCCAAGCATTGTCAAATGCTGTACAATTCCAAATTATATAATTGCTACAATACGAGGCTAAGGTGAATGTCGACGACGTGAGGCTTCGGACAGGTGTCGGATGTTGGATTTTCTATATTTGATACTCCCAGGCGCCCGGTGACGTATGCTTCAACTTGTTCAGGTAACAGGCTGTAGTGAGCTTGCCAACTTGATACGGTCAAGTCTGGTCAAGTCAACATGAACGGTGGCCGTCTCCTTCACACCACCACAGTTTTATCTCGGCACTGTGCCAGGAGTAGATCCTACGCGCAGTTCTCTAGCTTAGGCTGGTATGAGGCACGTACAAGCGTGCATCCTTGCACTCCTCCGTCTAAACGATCGCCGTTGGTGATAGGAAGACACATCAACACGGCCCCCCAGCATCCAGGTAAGCACTCACGTAAGTATCCTCGGGTCATGCACAGACACCTCATAGCCTATCTACGCACACAAAGGTGACGACGTGCTAGCAAAACTCGGGCTCCCACAGCTGCCCCCCAAACCTAGAAAGTGGCCTACGACGATGCTTACGGAAGATGAGGAGCGGAAGTACTTGCAGCCTCTGCTCCTTCGCGGCTGGAGGCAGGAGTGGATAGCTAAAGAGGGCAATCCTGCAATACGAGTTGCGTTCCTCGCCAAGCGCTTCGTGTTCCAAGGAAACACCAACGCCAACGTGAGACCCAGAGAACTCGAAGCATCTTTCAGCTCTCGCGTAAAAGATATCGAGGAGGCTGAAAAGGTGTGTAGAAACGCTGCTCATTCTTCTGCGTCTGTTGACCACAAATTATTACCTTACTAGCACCATGTGGAATTCGTGAAATCGGACATAGAGTCTGATAGTGCGCCAGGTGTTGAGATCAGGATGCACACACATTCAGCACTGCGACCTCCCGCATTCGAGGGCGAGTCTGTTAAGGAACGTGGCATGCCCGGGCTCACCCTCCGTGACGTTCGTTTGGCTATCTTGCTCGATGTTATGGCAGCCGAGTTTCAGAAGGAACATACGACATAGAATTACCATCGTATGTTTTCCTACGCTAATACATTCCTACCGAAATATTCTGGGAATGAGATAGCACCACTGTCTCCGCCTGTTATGCGGATGTCGGGAGACGGGTTGTATTAAACTAGTGGGGCGTACTTCGCCAGGAATGACGTCATGGCATCCACCGACTCTTTGTGGCCATACAGCTCAAAGTGAGCTACAGGTCCACGGAACATCAACAAAATGAAAGGCGGCAGTTGCAATGGGGAACTCACATGTAGCGACCGTGACAAGCTGCACCTGAGAACTCAACTTTTGGAGCTCCACAGCAACCTGATGTGGGCAGATATTGTCATGCGTTGCCGCAACGATCATCGTGGGACAAGCAATTCGTGCGCCAGATGCGCTTGGGTTGTAGAAGGGCAGCTCGAAGAGGCTCGCTGCAGAAACCTACGCGGGGATCGTCGCCCATAACATGGTGCAATGTGTGAAGTAGCTCGTACCTCGTTAGGGTACATTCTGAAATGCACGGAGACAAGTGAGAGAGGTTCAAGATGTACGATGGAGAGCCGCTCACCCTTTTTCCTTGGGGAGGGAGTACATCCCCTCTACCGATCCAGGTGCCGTTAGCAAACCAACTTCGCCGGGTGGCGCAACGCCCGGCATGTAGGCGGGGCTCATTCCCAAGGCCTGTCTGAGGGTATCCTTGACGCCTCTGAGGATGGTTTTGACGAATCCTTTGCTGAGAGGCGGGAGGTCGAACTTGCCAAGATAAGGGCATTGAGATATTACGCCGGTAAGATTTAGTTCTGTCTGAGGACACCCGAGTCCATCAGTTCAATACCTAGTGACCGCTCAGTGACGGGAAACTATAATCTCACTTCACTAGCAAGCGTTACCACATGCCCTCCTGTTAAAAAAGAAGGTTTACATCAGTGGGTGCGGTGGAATGAGCTTGCGGGGTCTTGGAAACGGACCAGCAAAACTTGTCCCCCATAGTACGACTTTGTGAGGATCAAACTCGGGCTGTTGCCGACAATATTTGATTACCGTCCGGTAGTCGTCCAGCTGCTCCGAGACGTAAACAATGTGCCTCGGTGTTCCACCTGCGGAAGTGGATTTCAGTTGAAGGTCGCAAACGAGTTCACAAATCACAACGTGCCCGAAGTTCCCCATCGCCGGTAGTCGAAAACAACTGCCGCGTAGCCCAGAGAGGCGAAGAGTTCGGCGTATGGTGCAAGACCCATGTGCTTGTTTGCGGTGATGCCGTGCGCCCTGTGGTTGCGTGGTTAGCTTATAAGTGGGCTCTCCTTGTGAAGGCAAGAGCACCGGACGCTACTTACATGACGATGACAGGTAAAGGTTTCTCAGAGCCCCCCGGACTCACAGGAAAGTACTTCCACAGGTCGAGGTCCCATCCAGCTGTCTTTGATGGGATTTTATACTCGGTCCTATTGAACTTCAAAGTCGTATCGGTGCTGGTAGACATAGTGATAATGTGGCTTCCACTCTCAGTCAGGGTCGTTGCTGTGGGGACGTGAACAGTCAAGGTGGACAAGAATGTTCCCCTTACAATCCCCATGTCCACACCGTGGGAAACTCGTGCTCAGGTGACCGCTTGTCTATACCATTCCCTGGAGTGTTGGACAAGGTTATATCTCGGGATGGTGTCGTACTACCCCTAGATTGGTCAATCACGTGCCGCCCGTCACTGATGGGTTTGAACTATGTAAGTGATTAACGGATGACGTGGGTCATCTATGCGTATAGAGGTATCATAGACCATTAACTGTACAACATATGAACAGGTTGGTAGGTTGCATACGCTTCTCCTACCTACTAAACGGTCTAGCGTACAGCACCATTATCGGCGCGGAAACATCCCTGTTCAGACGCTCGAAGCCCCTACTTCTCTTAAACGAGTAGCCCTGAGGTCGCATTAAGATTGAGTATGGACACAAACCCTACGATGAGTTCACCCACCGCACATGAACATTCTTTCCCTTAACCACTATCACCTAGCTGAAGAATGCAGCCTCTCTCCATCCTTATGGCTGAACAGAGGCATGGGAGAGAGGGGAGGGGCACTCGGTCTTGAGGTGAGACCACATGACAGAGTGCATCGAGACGACCGTCAACCATCGATGAACCCGGAAGAGCGAAGAGGAAGAGCATGGGAAAAGGGCATGTTAAGGAATCAGTACACTTGATTATGTAGAAGCACAAAGAGCACACGGACAGGCGTACGCGGCGTTCAGACGAGTTGTCCTTCCCTCGTCCACCGGAGGCGCGGCTTGCCCTTGCAGTCGTGTCTGTGTGCTCATGGGTTGTGATAGAAACGGTGATGGGCACCATCGGGAACGAGCCTCCGTCTGACGGTGCTTGCATGTGATGTCGGAGTCCTTCGCGCGCATTCAGACTCCCGTACATCGAGAGCGGGTACACTGTGTGCGCTTCCATGAGGCAAGACAACGTTGCACGAAGCAATGAAAGACATACGGCGTGCGCTAACGTTGAAGAACAGCGTATAAAGGCTTGTGTTCGGCCAAAGGATGTTCTAGGGCGGTATGGTTCAGACGAGTGAAGTTAAGATAAGACCCTACCACATACCGTGATGAGGGCCATGAGAGCAAAGAACGCAGTCAAAAACCCAGAGTTCAGCGTGTAGAATAGCTGGAGTAACACGTTAAGCGGTAGCATGAAGAGATTAACATTCTCCGTACCAGTCTATTGACGAGATGCCGGGATCTAAGGCAAGGTAAATCAGCGCCGTGGAGACATGAGAGTGTGGAATACCAACCTTGATCCGACCGGTGACCTTGACTGCAATAGGAGGTATCCTAGTGCACCAGTGAGCAGAATATCGGCAACTGCGGTCACGGCGCCCAGTGCTCGGGTGATGTTCTGGAGAAGCTTGAGCTTAGAGTTATTGTGGTTGTGAGCATCTTCGCTAACGAACCTCTGTCTTATGATAGCTCTCGATGTCGGAGATCGCAACACTAATAGCTCCCTCAGTATGCGAGCTGAATAAGGTAACAATCATGTTCCAGAGCTCACCTTTTGATTGTCAGAACTAGGAGGCGGATCATGTGTAAATACCGTCAATTCACACAGAGGACTTTGGGGCGCAACAGCTTACCAAGACCAACGGCTAGAGAATACGCGTCAATGTTAGAACGGTGCCTCCCTCAATCTCAATCAAAGTTGACATACCCCAACCAGCCATATTCACGATAGCCTGTGTCATAAACCCCGTCAGAGTAGGTGAGACTGGTCCGTAGGAGAAGCTTACAAGGAAACCCGTAACCCAGAGGTTTCTTCCGACTGAAACGAGCGTCTTAGAAGCTGCGCCACGAGAAATCGAAGGTCGACGTACATGTATACACTCTATGCAGGTAGAAACTACTCGATTGTGAGTAAATGAAGAATGAGACGTGGGAAACACGAGCGTACGACTGGACAGCCAAAATAAGACAAGCCTAAAGGGAAGACGTCAGACAGGTCGTTGGTAATCAGGGCACACAGGTGACTTACGCTGAAGAAGATGAGTGCCTAAACCGCACGGCGGTTTCATTAACAGCACGAACGCGTCAGTATGCAAATACATATATACCTGTGCAAGCCTAAGTAGACGTCAGTCCTCACTCTAAGCACAGCGAACGCGCAACTAAACGGACCAATGGTGATGGAAGCGCAATGCAAGGTATGAAGTCCCATGAAGTGTGACAGTCAGAATCCACGCTTAACATTGGAGAAAGAAGTTAGCTCGGATAATCGGCAATAGTGTGATGTCTAACTCACACAAATACGTGAAGAGGAACTGATGGAGAGTATCCAATGCCCAAACCAATACGACCTTCAAAGCGCAGCCTGTAAGTTGGAGTGGAGATGAGGATGATGCGATCTATTTTAACTGACCGCGCGTCGAAGAGCCGGGCGATCCGTCCTCCAATAATGCACACAGTAGTAACCAGCCATCGTCGTTGAAGCTGAGTTATGGTGCTCTCGTTAGATTTGAATGTCTAGCGCCCCGCGATGGAACCTGTACTAACCGCCATATAGACTTATGGTTGAAGTGTTAGTCAATACACAAGTGTGATATTGTATATAAACTCACGTTGCAGTGAAGGCGAGGGTGCATAAGGCAACCGCCTGACTGGAAGGTTTAATAGTAAGAGGGTTGAAGAGGCGTGTAACGAAACGGGCCACTTACTACCATACAATAGCATCTTCCAATCCTGATAAAGCGGTTGTACTGTATCTAGCACTATTAGCCGACATAGCGGACCCGCCCAGCAAGGCGGAGAGCCTGACTACGGGCCGCGAAAGGTATGTGCTAACGATCGCACCAGTGAGTCGACGGGTGGAGGAGGAGGAAAAGGATATGGGGACCGAGCAGCATGAAATACGGGGTGGCGGGTCAAGGAACCGTGAAGAGGCCTCGGTGCGTTAAGCCTGCGCTCAGGTGGGGCGAGGCCGAAATGACGGGTCGAGCGGAGACCCATCAATTTTCGAGAGACGGATGAGCTCTCTTCCAGAGTCTAAAACAAGCTCAGACTCAAATGTTTCTAGACTACCGATGTCATGGTGGCATCGGTTGGGGCATCTGCCATACCGCTATTGGACGCCACCGTCAGCATTCTACAAATTCCAAGGAGAAATGGAAAGATGGAGGAATATGTAAGAAACACGAGTGGAACAGGTGCCGATGACGAACCAGGTGTACTTGGGTCTCTTTCTGTGATCATGCTTGAAGAGCGCAGATGGCAGAAGAAAGCCTGATGGAGGCGCAGGCAGTCTAGATGATGGCTGCCTGTGCCAGGGCCCAGGAGGGCTGGACGGGTGCCACCGATGGCATCGCTAGAGCGCTAATGACAATGACCCTGAGGCACGACGTCCTTTTTTGGGACGGGTCTGACTTTGTATCCTGCCAACCTTTCGCATCTCCACGCGGACACGTATTTCCGAGCATTGAACAGACTGCCGAAATGCATTGCAATTAATGTCTGGCCGTATTGACAAAACGTGCAATGTTATACCGCGTCGATGTACACCCTCAAGGTCTCATCATTCGTACAATCATCGTGTTTCGACGGAACCCCACGCGTCCCCAGTCATACTAGCGGATACTATGTATGGGGTACATGGCCCCTCGTACAATAGAATAGCGAGTTGAGTCGCTCGGAGCTAGTCGGGCTACATTTGTGTACAACAGCACTGATACATGATGTTTGGTCTTACTCTACTTCGCGTCTCCCCTGACAGTAGGCGCGGGCCCACGCCCTCTCATCGTACAAGGCCGTGTCGAGACTTCGCCCACAGCACACCATCCTAGAGACTATGCCTGTTGCGCTTTGACCGTCTCAGTGAGCTCCGCCTTGAGCCGCTTCAGCTCCTCCACCGCCGCAGCGATCGCCTTGTCCCCCTCCTCGCTCTTCGGCTTCCCCTTCAGCTCGCGCACCACGCTGCCCTGGTCCGCGACGCGCTGCTCCAGAGCCAGCACCTCCGGCGACTTCGGGCCCGCGTTCTCCGCCGCGGCAGCGGCAGCGGCCTTCTCCGCCTCCTTCTTCTTCGCCGCCGCCTTGCGCTTCGACAACCCCGGCGCCGCGGCGGCCGCCTCAGTCGCGGGCGCGTCCTCCTTGGGCTTGAGCCCGCCAAACTTGTCGCGCCACACGTCCGCCATCTTCTCGTCGATGCGCTTGAAGAGGTGCTCGGGCGCGCCGATCGCGTGGCCCGCGAGGAGGTCCTGCGCGAACGCGAGCGGGACCGCGCGCGGAGGCGCGTTGAGCTGCGCGAGGATCGCGGCCTCGGTCGAGGGCATGAACGGGTGCACGAGCGCAGAGAGGACGTAGATGAGGTTGAGCGCGCGCGAGACGACCTGCGCGCACCGCTTCGGGTTCTCGGTCATGAGCTGCTTGTTGAGCCCAGAGGACTGCAGGTACAAGTTGCCCCGCGCGGAGATGGACATGACGGTGTGTAGGCCCAAGCGCAGCTTGACGCCGTCCATGGCGTCGGTGTACTCCTTGAGGAGCGTGTTGACCTCCGTGATGAACTCGGCGTCGTGCTCGTCGTTCGGGGAGTAGGGACCTGGCTGGTCGCCGCTGTCGGGGATGACGCTGTTGTATTGCGAGGCGACAAACTTGAGGGCACGGTTGACGAAGTTGCCGAAGCTAATATAAGAGAGTTGTTAGAAACGATTACGAGCGTCAAAGGAAATGCATACTTGTTCAGGAGGACGTTGTTATTTGCTGCAATCTGGGAGGATGTTAGACGTGTCTATGACCGGCAATTGTTAACTTACGCAATCCGCCCATGAGAACATGGCATCTGCCGTCTCCGGTCTTGTTGAGATCAGGTAGTACCGCCATACCGAGGGAGGAATACCCGTCTCTTTCGCCGCAGGACCGAAGACGCCACGTTGATGGCTCTTCGAGAACTTGCCACCCTCATAGTTGAGGTATTCTTTGGGATTGAGATAAGTACGTGAGAGTAGCACTCGATTCACGAGCTCAAGTGCATACCTGTAGTCGAAAGATGGTGGAGCATGGTCCATGGGCGACCATCACCGAGCTGAATGGAGGGGAAGTAAATGACGTGGAAGTAGACGTTGTCCTTGCCCATGAACTGGTACAGGCGGACGTTCTTGTGGTCGAACCACCACTTCTTCCACTCTGACGTGTAGTTCGCAGTGATACTTGGGTATCCGATGCATGCTTCAAACTAATGCTGCGACGTGAGTATCGCTCCGCGGACGGGTGCGCAAAGACAACCTACCCAGACATCTACGAGAGATTAGTTACCACAACCATAAACTGAAATTAAAGGGCGACTTACAGAGCACCTTTCCCTCCATCCCCTCGTGCTCCTTCTTGTCGACATGGGGAACGGGGACTCCCCAAGTCAAGTCTCGTGTGACAGGACTTGGGCGGAGACCGCCCTTCAACCGTGCGTCGACGAGCTCTCCATCTCCATTGATGACTGCATTAGGGGACCATTTGCCCTCCTTCCACGACTTCTTGATCCACTCCTCCGTCCCAGATTGGAGCTGGTTGAGTCGCACGTACATGTGCGCAGTAGTTCGCGTGGTGACTGTGTGCGTCTTGTTGACCAGACACCGGGGGTTGATGAGCTCAACGGCGTCCAACGTCCGCCCGCAAACGTCGCATTGGTCTCCTCGTGCATCCTGGTAGGCGCGGCATCTCAGAAGGAAGTTTCAGAAAAAAGCCAGAAGTACTTACGTCGGCGCCACAGTGAGGGCATGTCCCCTCAACGAAACGATCTGCAAGGAATCTGGGGTAACGTGAGTGAACCTGCGAGAGCAAAGCGGGGAATTGCACACTTATTGCATCCTTCACAGAACGTCTGGTCCTTCTCTAACCGCTCTAGGTAGTCGTGATCCGCTAGGTTCTTGTATATGCCTTGGGAGATTCTGCCGGTACATTGGGTCTCGTGACAACCGAGTGAGCGCGGGGAATGCTTACTCGGTATGAAGCGGAGTAGAAGTCCGACCGAAGTGGTCGAAGCTGGGCATCCAGATAAGCTCGACGGGGCGTGCCGATGAGAGTGGAACCATACCTGAGCTCGAACCACTTGTAGGTCTCTACATGTAGCGCATTGTACTTGTCGCACAGTGCTCTGGGAGTAAGCCCTTCTTTGAGGGCCTGCGTTTCCGTAGCGGTGCCATACTCGTCGGTGCCACAAATGTAGAGCGTCCTCCGATTGCGAGTGCCTGGGAGCTCGTCTGAGTGCTATTGGTGCATGGGTTTTGTGGACGGCACTCACGGCTATACCTGTAAGCAAAGCAGATTTAGCGAGTACGTTGATAGGGATCGGGTAAGGATACGCACCGAGCAAACACGTCCGCGCTGAGTGTACTCCCAATGATGTTTCCTACACAGCCGACTCGAATCGAGCTCCTCCGCACGCCAGAGCAACGTGAACGTACCCAAATGGGGAACGTTGTTGCAGTATGGGAGCGCGGAGGTGATGAGAACGTTGTTTTCACCGTCGGCGGGAAGGCTATGGCGAGCAACAGGGTTGGCAAGCACCTCACGAGGCCGAATGGGGTACTCACATAGTCTCCCCGGGTTTCGGTATCACGCGCAGAAGCCCTTCGGCCTCTCGGATTTTCTGAGCCATATCAACAGTATCTTCTATTTTCCTCTATGGCTGTATGTCGAGAGTAGGGGAGACTATGAAAGTGTCAAAAAGTAAGAGCGGAGGAGAAGCGTCGGTGCAGACCGAGAAAGCCTGATCGCGGCCGAGATCAATCTAGCCGACGCCTGACTCGATCCAAATACCCGTAAATAACGCGTCCCCCTCAGACGCGTTTTGCGGTCACGGCCACCGCGAGGCTCGAGTCGTATCCCTTCCACTCCATCACCAATAGCTATGGTCTCTCCCAACACCATTCCCTCCACCACGCCATTTGTGACTCAATAATATCTGCCCTTTTCTGCAGATGAGGTCGGTCGTGTGCTACGGACTCCGTCCGACAAACGTTATCTTATCGTATCCGTCCCGGCATACCAATACCCTCAGTAGGGATGACGCAGTATCGCACCAAGTTGCTTCCTTTCTTCGTGATTCTCCCCATTCAAGCATAGAGTAAGTTTCATCGATCAGACGCAAGACATGTCCTACTCCGCGTTCTTCTATGGCACGCTCCTACACCCTTCGATCCTGCGTCGGGTCATTGGGCATCAAGGCCACGAGCTAGAGCTCTGCCCCGCGCTGCTGGTTGTAAGTGTAACGTTGTCAATCTACCAGATTAAGCTTGTAGCGCGTTGAACTTACACCGACTCACTATTTGATCAAGGAACATACTCGGCACAAGATCAAGGTGCGTCTTCGTCATGAGATGCATCCCATACACCTGTCTCATCAATGCCCCTCTAGTCCGCCGACTATCCGGCTGTCCTACCCTACGAAAAGAGCCGCAACTTATTCGTCTCATCTGGGCATGCCGAGCTTCCACCTGAAGAGCGCACTGTCCGTGGGACGTTTGTCAAAGGCCTCAACGACAACGACATCCACCTGTTAGATCTATTCGAGGGAGATGTATGCACTTCAACATAGACCGACTCCGCTATATATTCACCTTCACACGTATACTAGGAATATACCCGCGAGAAGGTCCTCGTCCACCCTCTTGGCCCCATCGTGCCGCTCTCTTCTACGCCGATCCCAGACACCTCCGCCGCCACCGCCGCAGACGCATACATAGTCCCAATGAAGGCCCCAGAGCTCCCCGCGCTCAACACGCTCGCGACACCCATCGAGGCGGAAACGTACATCTACGCAGGACCCCTGAGTGGCCTGAGCGCGGAGCTCTGGTCGTACGAGGATTTCGTGCGCGAGAACGCGTGGAAGTGGGTCGGGCGCAGCGCGCTGGAGGACAACTATGCCGAGGTCGACCATCGGCGGGAGATGAATGGCAAGACGCTCCGCACGGAGATCGGGAGCGGGTGCGAAAGCCAGACGGTCGCAGTGCATGTGGAGGGATGACGACGTACCTTTGGGTGGCCGACGGGTCCCTTGGGAAGCTTGCTAAAACTCATAGGGTGGGACGGTCATCGGAACCTTATATAACTACAACATTGTCATTGTTCAGGGGATAAACCAACGTACATCAGCGGACATGCAATCCGAAAGGGGGGGAGACGGGATAGCGGAACAGTGTGGAGAGCGCGAGGGAAGCAAATGGTTTTATGGAGATCGAAACATCGAGGAAGAGAAAGCATGTGGGAGCAAGGAATCACAACATTTTGGAATGCATAGAGGAGTAAAGAGCCGATGGAGGAGAAACAGACGGTTATGCAGGAATCACTACAGAGTTAGTGCGAGATCAAATCGAGGGAGGGTGTTTCTAGCAGAGAGTTACTCCTAGATCATGGGAACCAGGGCGATGGAGACACGAGACGGACTTCAGGTACGAGAAACGTGAATGAAATCGAGGTTGAGGTTGAGGGACCAGACGCGATGGCAAAATGCTGGTCGATGGTGAACGGCGGACAGCGAGTGGGGTTTGTTTTGTCTTCTCCTGTGTTCCGGAGAAGCCTATTGGCGGGAGAAGTGAGAGTCGAGCGACGAGCCTTTCACGAAGACAGCGGGGGAGTCGTGTTTCCGAAGAAATGATGTGTTTCTGATGAACATGAATTGCCAGTTTACTGGGGCGGGAAGTGAGCGCCGTGCGACGACCCCTCCATAAATTGCGGGTATTGCCCTGTAGGACCGGGGTACGTGTTCGACCGCCCAGCAGTCCCGTACATTTGCTGCGTCTGCTCTCCGTGGGCCGACCCACCCGGGAACGCCATCGTCCCCGCTCGCCCGTACGGGGACCCGCCTCGCCGAGCAACAGACCGCATCGCGGTCCGAGCGTAGCCTTGCCCGATTTGGTGCCCGGCGTACGACATATCGTGTGTCTCATCGGAGGGAGACATCATTTCTTCGTCTTCATCTCTGACCTCTGGAGACTCTTGCTCCTCCTTGGCGTCTACAAAGCCGCTTTCCTGGGCCTTCTTCCCGGGCTTGTTCCGCTTGCGAGGACGCTTCGTCCCAGCACCCTTCGAGTAGTCCACAACCCAGTAACTCCCCTTCCCCGGTTCCGTGATGGGCTTCTGGATCCGACGGAAGCACTTGTACAGCGACAGGTTGTGACGGATCGAGTTCTGCAAGGAGGACGGAGGGCGGAGGTCAGGGAGGAACAACACCACGACGTAGCACACCGGACACACCTGCCACGACTTGTCATTCCGGTTCTCCCGGAACCACTCAAACCGGTCCTCCAGCGCCTGGTAGATGCCCTGCAGCGTCAGCTGCTTCTTCGGACTCCCAAGGATCGCGAGTTGGGACAGCACTGGGATCGGCTGTCCAGGCCGCTCCCCAGGAGGAGGGTCCACCAACGCCCGCAGACTGAGCTCCTGGTCAGTCCGCAGGCCGAGGATCTGCCGCACATGTTCATCCGGGATTGGGATATATGCATCGTCGCCGGAGTGGATCGCGACCTGCTCCTCGCGCGGGTAACCGTGACCATGCGCGTGCCCGCGTCCATGCGTGTATCCGTACGTGTCGGCCGTGAAAGCACCGGGAGGAGGGAGGTGGATCTGTCCGGGCGTGGTGGGGTGCCCATACTGCACCAGTTCCGGAGACGAGTGGATCGGCGGCAGCATCGCCAACGGGTACGTGTGCGCGCGTGGCGAAGGAAGATGGGGGTAGTAGGCGGGGGCATGGAACCGAGCGTCCACGCCCCCACTCACGTATCCCATGTTCGCCCCATGGTACTGCCCACCGCCGCTGTAAGGCTCCGCGCCCGGCCCGCCCGAGTACTGTTCGACCCGCGCGGTGACACGGCCGTATTCAAGAGGGTCGCTGTACGACGCCCCACCATAGTACGGATCGGTCGACCCGCTCTCAGGGCTCGTCCCGCTCCCGTGCTCGCTCCCGCCGCTCCCATACGATCCAGTCGGGCTATGGCCCCCACCGCCCCGGCTGAACGCCGTCTACAAGGGAATCAGATAAGCAGACGCCAAATCCGATAACGAGAGCGCGACGTACAGGGAACGACGTCGCAGGGCCCGTCGCCGCCGTCGGGGGGTGGAAGACCGCCCCAGGGTGCTGGAATGTCGGCTCGTACCGCGCGCCAGGTCCTGTTTGGGCGAAATCGAGCGCGAGGGGAGCCCTGGATATGTCTGTGGGGCCAAATGGGTTCCCTGCCACGTTGACCGGGGCGACGACGCCAGGGCCGTGACTGTGGGCGTACGGAGGTGGGTTCTGGTCCCAAAACGGACCGCGGGGGGCGTTGGAACCTAGCGTAAACTGGTGCGCCGGGTGGATGAGGTGAGATGGGCCTCTGTCGTGGTCAGAGACCGAATCAGACCCAGAGCCATCATGGTGGAATTGCGCGACGGGGGACGACGCGGGGGGCTGTGGATTGGAGGTAGAGGTCGAGGAGAGGGTGTGGAAGCGCCCTGGGATCTCACGTGAGGCCATACTTGCTGTTGTGGGAGGCGCCCGTCAAGTCGGATGCTGGTCGGCGTGAGAGCGCCGGCGCCGGCACAATCCCGGACATGACTCGCTGGAGTAGTTGCCCGGTAAGCAGGATATAGAGGGACGGGTTGTGAGAGCAACCTGCCCATATCGTCAGTGGGCGCACGTGTGCATGCGCGTGTCGCTGTGGGCACTCGGCCGGTATGTCCGCCA